>JAQIXX010000491.1:0-57821 GCA_034700605.1 Willowsia nigromaculata | reverse complement strand
GTGGGGCTCAACATTTTTTCGACAAAAGTTAACATGATCTGTAACTGAATGAGCCTTTAATTTGCAACTGCTTAGAGACGACGTTGTAGAACATACATTTTTACACCCAATAAACACAAAATAATTAAAAAATATTGTTTAGTTATCGCTATCGAACGTTTCATACAACCTCAGTTTTACGTGCTAGTAATTGCGAGAAATTACTACTTCCTTACAGACGTTCACCTGACTTATTGAGCACTCCTACTTACTTTATCACTACTAATTATTGTAAATTAAGCGATTCTCTACAATATGGTCTCTAAGCACGATGTTGAATATGTAGAAATTATTTAATATAATTAATTGTAAAATCATCTACAATGAACGGCAGCTTTTTCCCTTCTGTTTACATGGGCTAAGTTTGACCGTTCCAACAAGCGCGCTTGCGTTCATGGGGGCGATCTGAGAAGGCCATCCCTCGTTAAGTGGTTTGCATAGTCGCTCATTTACTACTGTAGAATAAAAAAAATCACATAAAATTCATAAAATGAAAAATGTGTGACAATGTGTAGAGTAATAATATATTTATAATGGACTAGGTAGGCTCTGTTAGCTTTAGTTATGATTGTCTGGAATCATGGTTTAATTCTTGGAATGCAATTGGCTTTCATATTGAATTAAATTACATGTAGCTTACAACCCAATTTCATGCTTGGTAATGAGAGTAATATGTGACTTTTAAAAATATGATACATTAAAAAAATAAAACCAATGTATATTATGTAGTATAGTGTAAAAAGTTTTTGGAAATGTCGAGACGTTCTTGAATGAACTGAGGTTTGCACTGATTTATTAATGCAGGCTTTAATTTTGATATGAAGTAAATACTTTAGAAGTTCGAGTTATTAAATATGCAAACTGTGGTACACAAACTTGCTTTATCCTTTACTTGTCGGTGTTTTTCTTCATTGTTCTTATTGTCTACTAATCCTTTTAAAAAGAGAATGGTGGGTCTACGCTTATCACAATAGTTAGAATCCTCGACTCTAATGGTCGACAGTTCAAACACATTCAAGTATATATGGCATATTTCTAAACTAGGGAGAACATGCTTTGCTTCATAATAGTGCTTAGATTTAAAACAAATCTAGGAATGAATTTTGCACTAAGAAAAGTGAACCTGTTCAACTTTCTGCCTACGAAGAGGAGGATGTAGAACTAGATGTCTCCATAATTATTTTTCATCCCAGTTGGTTTTGTTTTGAAAGTTTAACAAGGGAGGAAATGGAGGAAGTAGAAGATTATCAAGCATATTTATGTATTAGTTTGAGCAAAAGAAGTAGTTGTAAAGTGGTACGACTTTTTCAATGAGAGGGTTAAGAAACTTTTGGCAACCCAAGTTTTCCTGGAAATCTCTCCTATTTCTGTACTTTTTTGGAGACAAAATCAAGTTCTTTGCTTTCAATTAAAAAGTAGGCGAGAAGGACCATTTCAAATACAGTTTTCGGAATAAAGTTACTCGGAAATAACAATGGATTCATGAGGAAGCAATTCAAATGCGTGGTAATAAGAATTTTTTTACATCCGTATCCTCATAGGTGAGTGTTTTCTTCAAACTAGATGTCGTTTCATCCTACTAATATAAATGGCATAGGTATAGTTTGAGTATAATCTCTATTTCTCCGTGCTTCTTAATGTTGGCAGTCGCAATCGCTTCCCCTTTTACATGGACAACTTTTTTTCAGATTTAAAACAAATGACAAAATAGGTAAACGCAGAGCGACTGAACTTATTACGGTGTCGACTTTCATTTTATTTTTTCCCTTTAACTAAACAAACGCGGTTTACAGAAACATGACACATGTCACATGCTGTTTTATTTCATTCCGTGTGTCGGCCACAGAATCCCGTCACTATTTTTTATTCTACACATCATGCAGATTGCTTGTTTTAAATGGTATATGCATGTATATGTACATAGGTACATTCATAATACGTACGACACTCATAGCGCCAGAAGATTTGCGTGTTCTTATTTCGTATCAACGTTCTGCATTATAGATGAAAAGTTTCTCTTGTAAAACAAAACGAATTTGAAGATACTGACTAAAAACCTAGGTCTCATAGTCTACAACGTGCCCGTCAGTCGCTGGTTGTATAACAACAGCAATATCTCCTTCCTCGCTCTCCATCTCAATCCTTCACGAAGGAACATGCAATTCTTATAAATTAAATACAGGATGTTGTACGCTTCCCGTTTAACTTTTTTCATTTACCTGCCAGCCATAATGCTCATTTATCTGGAAACGCAGAAAAAAGTTGACTCAAGGAAGTCAGAGTTTTCGTACACACTCAGTTCTACTACTCGTGAGCTGGTTCCATCCAACTACAAAAAGCCAAAACTACTTTGATTAAACCAACTTTTTTTTTGTTCCGACAAAAAAGCTTATTCTATCATTATGCAACTGTACACGATTCAGGAAACGGGTAGATAGCGAAATAAATGAGATGATGCTGAAGCAGCTATGAGGAATAAGACGGAAACTCAAGTTCTGCGATACATGTTACAGGGAAGAAGGTTATATGTGTATATACGTTTCCCTTTTCCCGTTTGCGTCTTCTTTTAATCCTAATATGATTACGAATTGAGGACAACACGTACCTATTCTAAGTGAAAAAATCTGTCGACGTTTTCCTGCCATCAGCATTATACTTTATATAACCCGACATTTTCCCAGAATTACCAAGTATTTACCTAATGCAGATTACGGGTTTTCCGGGAACACGGCCATGATCTTGTTAGCCATTTATCTGCTTTCCCTGAAACACCTTTTGCACATACAAAACATTTCCTGTGTGAGAGTAGCCGTGCATAATATGTAGATACATAGCAGAGAATTCATCTCAAGTCTGGAAATTCACTATCATATAAATTCTTTTCAAATTTAGTTAGTGAATAGTAAATAGTATTTTGGATAGTGATAAAGAGATATAGCATGCTTAGTTTCATGGTCAGCAGGAATACAAAGTAGCTACCTAACTGGCCTGTGAGGCTAAAGCATACTGACGCCCTTGCTACTTTCTCTCTTTTTTCTCAGTCTCACCTTTCTCTGTTCTGTTCCGATGTTGGTGGTTTGAGCAACAGAAGCAGCATTTTGCTAGAGATCATATATCGACGAGAATGTGGAGAGTTTCAGAGAATAATACTTTCTCGATGAAGGGAATATGTGGACTCGCTGTATGATACCTCGATCAAACCAATAACGGCGAATGGGTTGGTTGGTTCCTATCAAGCCATTACCTGATTGCCTCACGTTTTCCAAGGTGTACATAATGCATAAATCGACATGACTTGACTGAGAAAAGCGGACAGACGGACAGGAAAGAAAATAAAAAAGGAGATCGACGAATCGAACATCGTCCACCAAAGCGGAAGTTGAAGAGGGGCTATACTCACATGAACATGCAAGCAAAAAAGAAGAGAATTAGAATTGGCTTTGGATTTCACATTCTGACTACATATGCAATTTAATGTCAGATGTATTAAGTACGGTAAATAAATAATACATTATAGAATAGCAAAGGTAGATTGAAAAGAACGTGGTAGAGAAAATGTGAAGTGTATTATGTAGAGCGGAATATTTGCAGCAGAGATCGTACACGATCATGTGGGATGTCCAGTTTGGCATTCTAGCAATTTCCGATAGTATTGCCCAATAGTATTTCCATCACCTCCACTACAAAACTAGCGCTATTATTATTATTGTTATTTCTTCCTTTAATTTTGTTTCGTGCTGGGAGCACATTGAGAAAGATATATAAAGAGGCCGCCGCACACATTTATTGAGATAGATGGGAAGAGAAATGGGAAAGGAAAATCAGGAGTTATTGCGGAAAAGCAGGTAATGATAATAATAAGAGGATCCCACTACAACTGAGCAACATCTAAACTCACTCCTTTTCCCAATAATAATGGTTTCCACATTTTTTCAACGTTGGTGGACGTACATAATAAAATGTACATTTACAGGAAGAACAATTGTTTTTGTATAATGCAATCTACTAAATGGCCTTATGTATACAATGCGTACACATTAGTGAAAACTATAACTTGTGTGTGCAAACAAAATGTCTACCTCTCCGACTAGGAAAGACTATGCTATTTATAAAACCAATAAAGAGGAAAAGAAGAGAAAACACCTTCAAACTTCTCTCTCTCGTTTCTCCATCTTCTACACAAACGCAAAAACAAATTGAGTTTAGTGTCCTATTTGATTAAAATTACTTGCACGACCTCCAGTTCGAATTCAAATGAGAACGGCTCTCGAGACTACAATAAATCTATCGAAAACATTAATTGGAAGACATAAGGTATAAGAGGTGGAATGGTGGTGGAGGAGGAGTGAAATTCCAAGTCGACAAGAGAGAAAGGGGAGAAATTTCAAGACGACGGGGAAGGAATACCGCAAAGTGAAAGCGTATATGGTTATTATAACTTTACTTTGAGCAAGATAAGTAATCATATCATCATCCCTATCTTGTAGTGTAGCTCTGTAATGTTACTAGCATTTTAACATTTTAAATATATATCATTATTGGAGTGACCTGTCATATTTTCCTTCTTTATGACTGAGAGCCATAATAGTCTTAATATTAATAATAGGGCAAGTGAAAAAGGAAAGCCTTGAGAGTCAGGTAGTGAAGTTATATATGAATGATGTTGCTGGATGATAAGTAGTGGTTGCAAGACGGTATAACCACGTAACAGGAACATGATGCACATAATAACCGTGCTCCTTCACATCATCCCTCTTCACTGATGGTGTTGGTGTGAAGGTCTACATGATATAGAAATTTTCATATTATGAGGAGAAGGAAAAGGATTAAGCACGAATAATTTCTCAATGAGCAATTTATACGCAGAAAAACTATAAGAGGAATCAAGAAAACAGTAGTGCCAGTGGCGGCTCGGCTCCACTGTGGGAAGGACACAAAAGGTGAAACGTTCAACTCTAGAGGAAAATGACAAAAGGGGAAGTGTAGAAGCAGCTGTGATGCAGAAGGGATATCGCGCTGTATAATGTCTAAAAGGCAGTAGTCTAGACCAGACCAGACCAGCAGTCGCCACTCAGAAAGTCCTATGTACCATGTAACGATATTATTGGTGAATGAATGAATGGGGCACATCCGTACATCTTTTACAAAAACAAGTTTTATACCGATAAGCCTCCAAAAAACAAGACATTCTTCTTCCGTAGTTTTTGGTTCGAGAGGAGACTTTAACATAATATTTAATACAAAAGGAGCTCCTCTCTGACTAATATTTTCTCCGCTTGTAAGGCAATAAAGTACCAACGGTAGAAGAATTTTGCTTTTCTCCACTCTTAGCTCTCTTACTTTTTCTGCTTCTGGTGAAGCCCTTTTATCCTCCTTGTCTTGCGTTGGCATCTAATTTCTTAAAAGCCTTGAGTCTCCTTTCACACACACACACAGACATAATACGCTTGGTCAAATGCCGTATGTGTTCTCTGGTCTAAACACACACCTCTAGCTATTTAGTATGGTTCTAAGTGCATATGTGTGCGTTCAAAAGAACCAATTTCATCTCTTTTCAACTACACTCCACTAACACACGGCCCAAAATTCAGCCAGCTCAGCTTTCTCTCTGAACTGAAGACAGAGAAACAAGACAGAAGCTGAAGGCAAGATGAAAACGATGATGTGATGATACTACAACTCTCATAAGCCATCCAGTCAGCTACTTGTTTTTTACAGTTGGGCCTTCGAGATACGTATCAACTAAATATGTATACTACTCTTTTCATTACGTCAACCAATCGCTTCTCTTTTTCAGCAAACAGCTTTATTGTGCCGCACTATATATGTACTCCGTATTATATAACGGCCTGGCTGTAATTTTCTTAAAAATTAGTTTAGTAGGTAAAATGAATTTCCGCAAATTTAGTTCTTTAAAAAACTTTACGTTTGCAAATTGAAACGTGGGAGTAGCTTTAATGCATAAAATATGATTACCGATGGAGACTGTCGTATGTGCTTCCATAAAATAATTTTTTGTTCGCACTAAAAAGATGTAGGAAGTGGCATGGCATGTACATGTAGGTGGGTAAACTTATATTACATACAAGGTCGGTTAGCGTCTTGTTGTAATGAGTTTTTGTTCAAAGATGTGACACCAGATGTAAAAAGACAGGAAAGGAACGACACACATGGACACCAACACCATTCCAAAAGGAGAAAAGAGCGAAGAAACAAGCCTGCCACATTATTATATGGTATCATGGCATGAGAACAGTGACTCTAGTAAATTGTGTACATTTGGCTATGAACATAGACTGAAGGACATGGAGCAATGATATTAATAACACGAGCGTGGAATCGATTATCACGTTAACTATATATGCACTTTCACTAAAAATTACTTCATGTGTGTGTGTGTGTGTGTTTTTGGGACTGCTCACGTAATATTACATGTCCTCATCGCTCTTCTTTACTTTCACTTTCATTTCTTGAGACAGAAATCTGCCTCACGTACATACATTCTACACATTTTATAAAATTTTCCCTTTATTTAGAACCAGTTGTTAGTGGGGGTCCAACCACCTACGTTCTCACTGCTGTGCATTCTGCTACTCCGACTATTCTAATTTCACTCTTCTTTTTCCACCATTGCTCTTGTATGCAAGTAGTGTTTTGCTAGCATAGTCACTAGTCACACAAACCATATTATTAGTGGGCTTGTACGGATATGTACATTTATGTATGTGGGAATGTGTACAGCTTGACATCTTCATTTTAAATTCAGCCTAGCGGTTTTACATTTCTCCGTGAAAGAGAAAGGCCGACGAAGAAGGAAGATAGAAAAGAAAAGAATGAAGCACAAAGTGGAAGAGCACAAGACAGACGTGTCAGTTAATGTCAATGTAAAAAAAAGAATGAATTACGGAAATAAAGAGAAAAGTAGCGATACGGTAGTGGTGAAGAGAGTTGCTAGTAGATATCTACTGCTGCTCAGTGCGGTTAAATTAGAAATCCAAATGAGAATGTGACGTATGAACCTATAATATTGTGTTAGTGATAGTTGGTTTTTAGAAGACACGTCCACGTCACAGTAGTATCTTTCGCTTCTTTTCCCACCATTATCGAGAATGCCAGAGATGGAGTACTTCTTTGCAGTGGTGTGCCGTCCTCGTTATCTTACCATAGCAGTCAACTCGAACATTTCATGCCGTGGCAGTGCCACAACGAGAGAGATGAATGTTTTGTGTGTGTGGTTTTAAGTAAGCGGAAGTCGAAAGCGGAGAGAACGAGTATAATATGAGGTGTTTGTAGACTAGTCAGAGAAGTACACATTTTAATGGAGTAAAATATTTGTGAGCTCAATAAATCGTGAGCTTCGTAAAAGGAAAAGGGAATTTCTAAGAACATTCATAAGGTAATTTACATTTGGGACTGTTTTCAGCTCACACAAAGTCGCACATCTTTCTCTGTGCATGTAACAGCAGGTCTTTTGTAAACACGCTCGTTTTCATTCTTCCACTCCAAGGCGAAAAAGGCTTCAGAAGGATTTATTTGAATTATAATTATGGAGTCGGTCGATATATACGCGGGGTTTCACTATACCACCTCTATATGGATAAAGCTTTGAGCTTAAACCAGCTTATGAAAAACCTGAAAAGAAAACGGAGAATAAAAGCAAAGTTCTGGCAGTTCACCTCTGACAATCAAAATTCAATTACAACATAGTTTCGCTCAAGGAAAGAGAGATGAAAGGAAAAATCACAGCCATCCTCACTAATAAACCTAGTCTTCATAGTCTTCATATAAGTAATACTAATACCGTCGATAGATATTTTTACGTGACACGACCGGGAAGTCTTGAGATTTATAAAAATATGCAAACATTTTACTTTGTTTATTTTATAATTGGTTACGACAAAGTTAAATCATTGCTTGTGTACACGCCTTCCTTTTGAAGAAGTTTCCTTTTGTACTGATGTTTCGCTGGGTTTTCATCAAACATTGAATCATTCAATATCAAAACAATGAATTCCAATCCTTTCCTTCATCTACATTGTCTATCGTGAGTCTGGCCAAAAGGCAAAAATTGGAGTCAAGAAAGCATTGATGTAAAATTGGTTTTGATTGAAAACAAAGAGGCATGACAAAACCTATTACGGAAGAAACGAATCCAACCAGTAGAAACGTTAACTCCGCACGTGTACGTCAGCAAAGAAAAACCTTGGCGTTATTGATTTCTGGCAACAATTTTACAGAGAAAGAAATATTCTTGGAAAAGGCGAGACCAATTTAAATACAAAACAAAGCAAATAAAGCTACCTTATGAATTTTTAACCATACATTTCACTCAACCTCTGACTTTTTCACAATTCGGCATACACGATTTCTAAAGTAAAAGTATTGAGCATGTCTATGTCTGCTACTATCACTCATGTCTAACATCAAATTAAACTGTCGAAATGAAATGCTCCCTTCAATTCCGGGAATCCCGACCAGTAACCAGTCGAATGTCTTTTTTTACACTTTTACGTTTTGTGATTCCGGGTAAAATAAAATCTCAAATGCCTCATTCACCTCAGCCAGCCAGACCATACGGATGACAACACTTTAAACTGAGCTCAAATTATTATGAAAACAAAAATGCAGACTTCATATTGAAGAAAGGGGAAGTAAAAAGAGAGCCTCCTACATTTATAATGCAGGGCTCACACACAATAACAAACTGTTTTTCCATCCTCTTCCTCTTTTGTTTTTCCTTTGAGTGAATGGTGAATGAAGCGGTGGCGGAAGGAAAGTGAACGCATTCAACGAGCAAATAAATAACAAAAAGCCTTCCTCCTACACTTGAACTAGAGGGAGAGAGGAGTCAAGCGTTTTATTTAGACTGTTGCGGAGTGAAGAAAGAGAATGTTGCCACACTGAATAACTTTACCCATATCACAACCTTTCCCACTATAGCTTATATAAAATAAATATACTGAGGCATATTATGTACTCGAGAAAGTGGAATAAAGAGAGCAAACATTAAACAGCGGTAGTTGGTGAAGGATATGAGAAAAAAAGCTTGATGACGATGTCTCTAGTATTAAATATGTATATACCTATATGGTTCCGAGGTTAAAGAGAACAAGTTATACCAACTCAAGCAGCGACAAGAGCATAACGTATGTTTAATATTACACAACCATATATTTTATAGAAGGTGCATTATTTCACTCAAATTCGGTTGGAAAACTTATTGCCAGGTATAATGTGTAGGTATGTTTTATCCGGATATACACACACTGGCATTACATAAAAGTAGCCTTTTGTTTCCTGACCTGATCTCCTTCTATTTTTCCCTTCTCTTGTACTTTTGATTACTTTTTGTCTCTAGTGGGAATGTGTAACCTGCTTAGAAAAACATTGAAACTTCTCATCCTACATACACACACACACTCACAAACACAAAACCGAGAAAATAACTACTCTTCCAACTACATATTATAAAATATATAATCTTTTTATGTGTACACATAGAAAAGCTGCTGCAGTTGGGTTTAACTACTTACTTGATAACTTGCTCAAAAGTAAACTACTTCTTCGTTTCATCTTCCCAAGCGTTATTTTCTTCAGCAAGTAATAAAACAAATAAACGAGCAGCGAAACTCGAAAATAAGTACATCTTTATGAATGAAATGTTATGCTGTAAACATTCCTATTTACTTCTCGTATTATATTGAAGTTACTTGAGTTTAAGTAGTAGTACTAGACCAAAGGTGCGTATCTATATGTGATGAAATGACTTACTCTTCTAATAATAATGACAAGCTATATATGCTCGCCCGGCTATGTATTTCCACTTGCCTGCATCATATATCTCTAGTTGCTTTCCTTGGAACAACTCTAATGATATGTATAAAATTACATAAAATTACATTTTCCTCCTTGCTCTGGTGCGTTCTTCAATATCTAACAGATACACACAAACAAGGCTTTCTCTTGAGAATATCTATGATGGGATTCGCTATCACTCACTTTAATCTATGTCTGGCTGAACTTTCTCATGATGATGACTACTACTATGAGAATGAGAATGCCGATGTTTCATGGAAATTGATGAGAGTGTCGAAACCAATGTCTGTACAGTTCAACCAACGCATTACATATTATGTCTGTAGGTTTGTTTTCCCTCTTTGCAGCAAGCAAACTAAAGTGACTATCTTCTTGAATTTCAATGCGCTGCTGTTGCTTCAGTACTTGTTTTCTTATCGCTGCTCTTTTTTATTCCTGCATTCCTGCGTACAGATGGATGCAGTAGTATGAACGTATGAGGAAGCTTTTTACAAGCCTTTTAGCCAACTAACGATAATGATGATTGAGGTTTTATTTGGTCATTTAACGCACCAAAGTTAGCAATATCACGCAACTTTCTTCAAATTCAAGAATTATTTTTAGACCTTGTACGAAGGACTGGTACTGGTGCTTATCTTAATTTTGCTTCGATGTATGTAATGTACAGTTGTTGAAGTAAATGAACCATAAAATAAATTCAAAATAACCACAAAGAATTTCATTATCAAACAAAAAATAAAAAAGCGATATAAAAAATAAGCTTGAAAACTTGAGAAGGGATCATGTGAGTAATCGTCTATGTATAAGAAATTTCATGGTCGGCTAAGCTCATGTGATTGCGTTGTAAAGGACGAGAAGTGAATAACTGACTGTTACTTTTGTGCCAACCAATTTCACATTGCTACTATATTGCCATCAGGGTTGGTAAAGTGTGATATTATGAACGAAAGTCGTTCTCAGAGTTTCGTGCTCTTTTCATACATTGACCCCCTGTTGTGCCCCGAGTCTCTTATATTAACTAGTGGTGAAGGAAAGCAGCTTAAAGAAGGATAGTAATAGAAGCAGTAAGAAGTATCCTATCAATTTTCTGTGAACCATATCATGCATACAAGGAATCGAAAGCATGTGCCAAAATAACACATTGAAAGAGGGAAAAATTGCACGAAGAGTCATTTTTGCTTTGAAATCGTGCCCACATTCCATTTTAAATCTTGCTCTATGCAAGCACAAGTGAAAGCAATAAAGGGGTTGTTTTAGCATCGTATTATTTAGGCCATTACCATTATTATCGTCAACATTACAATTACACGGTTAGTAGAGGTAGAGACGCATACGCACAAGTTAAACAACAGCTGCTAGCATTCAACATTGCATGTCAAGAAATTTCGTAGTTCTAAGAAAATACTTTCTTCGTGAATAATTCACAACTCCGCTACGTTCAAACAATCGATCTTTTTCGCATGAATACACCCTGACTTTGATGAAAGTTGACGGGATCAGTCTAAAAAGGTTTTTGATACATATTATATTATGCATTGGGAAAAATTCGCTAAAAACCATGTTTTCCATGCATAAAGCAGAATAATGAATGAGTGTGATGTACCATTTGTATATGGTTTTGAAAAGCTATTTTCAAATCCATCAAACTTTCCTTCACGCTCAGTCAACCCGATCCAGAAGAGGAAGCAAGAAACAAAAGGAATAATTCTACCCAAAACGGCAATGTGAAAGAGCGGATCAATGAGACAGAAAAGAATTCAGTTTGAGCCAAAATTCCAGCATTGTTATAAGTTTAGGTTTACACATGAGCATGTGCTTTCATGTATCACATTGCTTACCACTACATTTTTATCGTCGTCTGGTAATCTGGTAAAAGTAAACTGTTATTTTAGCAGTTACTTTTACCAGTTTCCCAGTTGTGTAGATGAATGTGCTAGAATACAGGATTACGTAAGAGCCAATGTTACACCAGCAGCCACTTTACAATGTCGTCTGGTTAGGTCATAACATAATGTTCTGTGGTGCTAAGTTGGTTTCTACTTTCTACAAATAAAAACGTTTCAAATCAACGTGCACATGTAGCAGCACAAAGTAATACTTGACTAGTTGGTACGCATGCTTTAACTAAATGCTGGAAACCCAACCGTGTTAATGTCTTCGACAGTTGTCCTTTTACTTCAATTTCCTAAAAAAACTTTTTTCTCCCTTTTCCTGCTTGCGTTAGTATACAAAATGGGATTAAATTTCCCCCGAAACTTTGCAGTGTAGGTAAAGATTTTCCAAATCATTTCATTCTCAGGGTACAAAGTATGTAGTATGTATTTCGACAACTGGTTGTTCCCGCATCTGTATTATTGTATTTTTCGGAAACTTTTCTTCTTCCTTTACTACTAGATTGACTTCTCTAGCAAAGTGTTGTAGCCACTTCAAAATAGAGTTAATGGGAGTTAAAGGACATAAGTACATGGTCGGATGATGGGCATAATTGTACATGAATTTCGGTTTATGTGTAATAGAAATTGTTTGGAAATCCAACAAGCCTATATACATATGCCTCAAGTGTTTAAACAAAGCATTGAAAAATGAGTTCATCTAATCGTAAGTTGGAATATCAGACGATATAGAAAAAACAAGGACGCACATACAGCTCTTTGTCAGAGGAAGCAAAAGTAAGTGGCCATTGAGGCACGTGAAAGTAGCGATTTTCCCAGTTCTAAATAAAACAATGAAAGCTTGTTTCAAGTACTTTCACTCAAATTTCTTCCATCTTTCTGATTTTTGTATTGTTGTGTTACGTAACTGAATCCAGACTCACTGCGCAGTATTCAAATAAAGCAACAGCATCCTTTCTACAGTATATGATTCGTTTATATGATTCAGTTGCTTTCTTTTACAGATCCTCTTTTACTTCTTGCGTAGAATAATATGATTGTCAAATTATCATGTTGCCCAGAAAGAATATATACGGAACAACTCGTAGTTGGCTGAAGTTGGGTCGTCATTCCAAACTGGATGCAATAATAATAGTCGTTGTAGCTTGCACTAGTACTCGTCGGTGTATACTTACCACATTACTGCTTCGTCTACAAAAAGCGTTTTTTTGTTTCAAACTAACCTCCCCTTCATACAAATAAAACGATTGTGGCAATATTTTTCCCACAAAAGAAGGAAGGGAAATGTCTCTGTTACATGTTTTATATAAAGCCAAATATTACACAATGGAAGAAGACAGAAAAGGAAGGAGTCACGATCCTCAACTATGACTTTCTCATCCTCCATCGTTTTTACTCCTTTTTGGGGTACGTACCATTACTTTCATTTCTCAATTTCTTTCTAAGCATGGAGTTGGCTGAATCGACAGAAAAGTCAAAACTCTAGCCAGACATGCTGTTTATGCAGAAAGTGTGTCGCCAATCCTGCATCACCTCGTCTTCAAACTTTTAGATCTACGAAAGTAGTGTAATGATGGAGCATGTGAAATTGTTATTTTTTGAAAAGATTTTTCTTTAAGCTGAAAATATAGTTAAACGATTGCACACTAGATAAACTTTTCACAATTTTGGCATAAAATAATGAGAGTTGCTTATTACATCCTCTAAAAAATCTATCGCATGTGAATGATGATTTCTTCTTATGATTTACACAAACATTTTTGTAAGCGTAAGGAAGCATTATAAATAAATGAGCGGAAAGTCAAATTCTGCAACCAAATCCATGAAATCCATTGAGTAGGGTATTTACATGCTAACAAAAGATGCTTTTTATGAATATGGTCGGCTGACAATAATAAAAAGTAATCCAACTAAATCCAAAGAAAATTCTAAATTTCATTCGATTTCCATGCAAATTGTAATGGCTCATAATGGTAAACAGGAATTTTAGGTCAACGTCCTTTTGTGTTATGTAATGTTACATCATGAATAAAAGAAATTTTCAGAATCACCACCAGGTTTTGTTCCCCACATAATGTTAGCTAAAATAAAATCTCGGTCATTTTTGGTCTACCAACCAGCAACCCACCAACCGAGAAAATTTGTTCACCCGTTCTTCCTCCCAACATTTTTGCCTTTCTCCAAAAGTTTTGACAAGGACGAGACATCACGTTACATGTACAAGCTATTATTATATATGTGCAATGACGCCGATGGAGTCGTGCGGAGTTTCCTTCAGTAGAGACAGAAAAAACTGTGCTTTTTAAACTGTACCCACTAGGGCAATACAATTATAGCATGGTTATGTTCTTAAACATTTTTGTTGCTCCTTGTAAACGTGCATGGGCTTTTAGGGGGAACTTTAACGATCCCTATACCACAGTTTACAAGGGCATCTTTAACAATGCACACGTTCCTCTTATACGACTTTCTTACATGGAAGAACTTTAGCACGACCCTAGAAGAATTATGCTGTGTAGATGCATGAACAACAGAAAACTCAAGTAAGGAAGAAAATCGTCACGCCGAGAGATCCCTTAGCTACACTTGACAGAGTTGAAAGAAGAGGGAAAACAGTATTTTTCTGAAGCTGAAATTGCTCTCAGTTTAGAAGGAAAAGTGTGGGAGTGAATAAACTACGGTATATTTTTAGGAGATAGGTAAAAGGGTCCCTCTCTTGTGTATATAAACTTGGTGTTTATATGCAATGATGTTGACGCTATATTTTTTCTCTCATTTTGCAACAAGCAACCAAAGAAGGCAAAATGGAGAGCCTAGTAGTTTTTTCTGCACTCAAGGGAAGTTCGCAGTATAAGTTATCGCTTGTAACCAGGCATGAGAAGAGCGTCCTTTAATAGGTTACTACTACTGCTGTGTGTTTGGCCATAAGAGCCTGTTTGAAAAGTTTTTCTTCAAAATTCCTTCACTTATTTTCAGTCTTAGCACACTCCATGCTCTATTTGGGAATCAGACGTGCCGTTACATTGAATTGTTTTAAGTCTATCTCTTATTATTCTGGTATGGAAAGGTGATAGTGCAAATTTTATCTCTTAGTTTTAAACTATTTCTTAGGATCAATGTATTTTGTATTTGCTGCTTTTCATAAGAGATATTTTCGTGAGCTTCGCAATATCAAAGGTATTTACTCATTTTAAAGAAGACGAGGCGACGACAAGACTGTTAAGCTACTCGTTTTATGATACTCTATAGTCAGTATACCGGCCACTGTTAAAGTATTTCCCTTGAGTAACATGCTCTATCCAAACCTTTGAAATCTGATAGGCTTGCTCAAGAATTTTTCGTAAAAAGCTAAAACATCGAGTTGTGCTTAGAGCAGCTTTAGAGTTGGAAGGACTATATAAACTGAGAAAAAACTCTCGAAATTAATGAAAACGCAGGCTAATTTATACTCGAGCAGCAACAGGGACCCACAGTGTAATCATCATCATCATTTGTGGAAGTGTGTATAAGCACCAGTACATTATTCTCACTAGCTGTAAAGGAACATTAGTTATTCACGATAAACACTTCCTCTTTCCTAATGCTTGCAAGTTAATGAAAACTTGAACGATGTAATAGTAAATATGGGAATGTCTGGTGCAGAAGTTTGTTCAAGTTTGCGTCATTTACACAGTCGTACAGTGTATTATAACTTTTACCCCAAATTACATGGTTTGAGTAGTAATGGATTTGGAATGATGAATCAAGTGGTAAATGAAACTTTCCTACGGTAAAATAGTCGATCTTTTAATACTGCCCTCGAATTTGTGACTGGGTTTGAAATGGCGAGGTTTTTTCGACTCATACTCTCCACGCCTTTCATTCATGCTCAGTTTTTCGTTGAATAAGTATTTCACAATCGGGATCGACTTTTTACATGCAAACAAATCGTACAATGCAAGTTCAAGGGAAGTCCTGAGGAAAAAGGGAAAATATTTGGACTGGAGATTAGTTTCTCGGGTTCTTTATGTAAATATGCTTACATTAGGGAAGTCGAATACACAACATGTTGTAGTAGGGATGCCGCTGAAAGTTGTATTGACATGGAAAGCCAGACTGATTTGAGGGGTTATTGCACTGGCAAACAACACTTAAGTATACGCTTTACATGCAAATATGTAAGGGCATAAATAATATATCAGTCTGTATTGAGCTTTTCTCCTTTCCCGTACTATCAGTGTACATGCAAAGAAAAGAAATAATCCATGAAAATAAATATTAAACCTGCGTATATGCATACGATTTTATCGCATAAAATTCAACAAGGAAGCACTGGAGCAGGCAAGCTTTTGAAAGAAGGGGATTGAGTTGACTCAGCAGCAGCCGTTTTCTCAGCTGTATGCTACTTCATATCGTTTCCCATACACCCTTAACATATTTTTGTTCCTCTTTTCGATTGAGTTTAGCTTGACTGGCATCATGGCATGCATGAGTCTTCTAAAGAAACATACGCGTAGTAAATATTCCAGTTTGAAATCCGTCTGGAAGCTTGTGCCAGCAGAATAATATGGTGGTTGGTACTCAATAGGGAAATCCTGAGGGGCCTACTCTCTCACTCACCCAATGTAAGTGAGCAGCGTATTCAGAGCGGCAGCAGGCAACATTACGCCATCAACCAGCAGCATAATATTCTTCTTTTTGAATACATTTTTGTAACGAAAACCGGTTTTCTTTAGAAAAAAGAAACAGGAAGAGTGAGAGTGAGGAGGACGTTTTTCTCTCTCTCCCTCTTCTAGACAGTCACTTGCCTGGCTGTATGTGAAAGTACATGAACTTTTCTTTCCAAAAAATGTATGCACATAAAGCTGCGTTGTTAGCACACTTACTTTATATCACTACTACTGTCGTCATCGCCATCATCCCGTTTGCTTTTCTCTCACACTAAAGAAAAAGGTTGCCTTACAAAAAGATACATAATAATATATTTAGGTATCTCTCCATGTAGTATTGCCTTAACTGAAGGGTGTACTAATGGTGTAGTATGTAGGATGAAGTAAATTGTATTGGCTTTGAAAATGGAGTCCCATCGGAGATTTTTCTCCTCTCCTTAAAGTAAGTAAACGACATCATATCCTGGTGTGATTGTTGTACAAAATGTAAAGAAAAACGGTAGCATGTGGTACGACGTCTAGTGCTCCTATCCCAACTCCCTTTGGTGATTGCTGCACAGTGCGAAAGGGTGTTGCCGATCCCTACTCACTTCAAAACTCTTTTTGCCTTTCCCCAACGTAAACACTTTCTTCTATAAAGCTTTACAAACAACATATCATATAAGTGTAGTATATTGTAGGCATACTTACTTTGCAACTTTTTTCATACATTCTTTCAGGGAGTCAGCCTTTTTTATTTACTTATTTTACTTCTTTACTTTTATCCCACTCCACTCTTCTACACCAACAGCTGTGCTTAACAAAAAATACAAACCATTTATTGCTCAACAAATGTATTTTTTCGCATGTCGGTTTTACATTCATTTTTATTACCAAAGAACAGAGGAAAGGAGTTCCCATTTACTACTTTTAAGCAAACAACAACCGTGCGTACTTGGTAGTTACTCTGTGGCGGAACACAAACATATTATGAGGAAATGGTGAAAATAAAAACGCTCACCACGTTGATTATTATTACAACATGGCTAATCACTGATGTGAGAACCGTACAACACAATATCAGTAGGGTGATTATTACAAAACAGAGAATAGAGAAAAGAAATGGTGTACGAATGAGAAATATAATGTTTTGTAGAGCAAATAAAATAGTAATGCGAGTGAAGGCGATGAAAAATGAAGGTAGTACAAGTTGACATGCAACAATTTTTTTGTGTTGCTCAAAATATGTATCAAGAAATAGGATCTTGACTAAAGTGCTAGCTGAATGGAGATTACATTTTTTCTGAGAAAAAACATGAAGCACATAATCATCACATTTTCTCGCCTTTCCTTGGAATTTTTGCAGAAGCGATTTCCAGAGCACTTTATGCACATTTTGTCTACCGTATCATACAGCATCCTTGTACCCATATTCATTACCCTTCTAGACAAAAGAAAGTCACATTTAGATAAACAGTAACCGTTTCTACTTTCTAGCAATATTCTCTCGCGAAAGAAAATAAGGCTTGTTGAATGAGGAGAATAAGAAAAACAGAGAACATAAAGAGATGAGCAAAGAAAATAAGAGGCAAGAAACGGTTTTATTTTGGCATGTGCATTACAGGAAAGTGGGAGAAGAGAAAGAAAACAAGAACATTTTCCCTAAATTTCTTTTCCGACATATGTTGAGATAGTAAGCTGTGCTCATTTTTCATCGTACATTTTCCTTCAAAATACGTAATAATATTTTCATACTCTTTGCAAACCTATTTTAGGCATGTATTTTAAGTTTTCTATGCTTGAGTTTTAGAAGCATTTCTTAACTATTCGTAGTTTTAGTTGCAGTTAATTTGCTAAAAATAAAATGTCCCCTTGGTAGATTCGTAGATTGTCTTCTAAAAACATTTTATCAAATTTACAAGAACGCATTAAAATACATAAATACGGGATAGATCGAAAAAGTGAATGTTCTATGAATGGTTCGATCAATAAAATCGGTACACGCTTCCTTCGTACATAGTACAATGTACAATGGATCCTTCTAGGCTTCGCCTTTCCATCCAAAATAAGAAGAAACACCAAAGTATTTTTAGCTCGTATGAATTTATGATTATTTTGCTACTTCACATCTTTCTACGCTCCAACAATCACACTAATACCTCAAGGCATGTGAGAAATGGAATACTGCATTTATATGATGGTATTTTAATTCTAAAAAGCTTCAAGTGTAAGAAAACATGTTTTGTCTAACTTTCATAGATCCACTTCACGTTCTCCAATAACAATATGACATATTTCCATGAAACGGTAAAAGCTCATTTTAAAAATAAACTTTAAGAAAAACATTTAGGATGCACGCGTGTGGAAAAAGTTCTTGACAAAATTCAAAATGCGCATTGCAATATGCCTAAAAATGCAGACATTTTAACTTCAGAAATCCAAATTCAATGAATTTTAGAAACCTGATCTGAAAGATACTTTTAGCGACCAAATTTTGTGTTTTCTCTTAACGTTTTGCTGTCAATCGTTATACTCAGTGCGCTCATTTTTTAGAGCTTTATGATGCTGTAGTGGCAACGTTAATATTATTATTAGGCAAAAACTGAATTCTTCCCAATTCCTTGTTGACAGCTTGATTGCTCCAGTTGCTGATATAGTAGGGACGATAACGGTATTAACCCAGCACCCAGCTCATCGTCATCGTTGTCATCATAATACATTACGAACATTTTTAGAACATCTACTTCCACGTTTCCAACCCGTATGCACTTTTCAGCCGAGAATTCTTTTAATTTTGTGACAAATAAAGTGACTCGAACATGTTATGTTATGCGAGATGATGATGATTAATATTGTAGAAAAAACTGCGCGTGTGGGTGCCTACACTTCCCAGCTTATACAACATAATAAATTTTTTCCTTCACCGCTCCCAATGTAAATATTCTCTGGGAAATGTGGTTCCATTCTGGGATGAATGAAAAGGACGCGTTCTCTACAATGTGGCGTTGGTGGTGGAGTTGGTACTCTCAGTAAATTACTTCTCTTCTGATTCTTATGCAAGTTGGTGTAACACAGGCAAAAAGTGTATTAAGCTTCTTTCGTCTCTTCTCCCTTCCTCTTTCATTATTTTGACTTTCATTAGAAAGTCACTCATTCAACTCATTGAAGCATGGTTTATTATGAGGTTTTTTTTCCAGAATGAATGGGAAAAATTAAAAGGGAAAATGCGCCAACAAATCCGCTACTAATGAATAGTCCTTTTTATAAGTAACACACGCAACGCACACACGAGTATACAGGTCTACTCTCAATGTGTGTTTAGTAATACCACACTGTTCCTCCCGGCTCCTCCAAATTTATTCGTTCCCTTTCCTATACATAAAGTAGTGATTCATTCTGATATGATGATGTTGGCGTACCAAGCACTAAATAAATATACTGTTCAGTTGAATGGTGCTGATCGTATTATGCATTCAGCAGAGAAAAGATTACGTATGAATTACTAAAATATAATGTATAACTTCCTGCTTCATTCTCCCCCGTTCTCTTGTGTCACAAGAAGGAAAGGAAACGTTCAGTCAATTTCCAGGAAAAAATACTGCATACAACTGAAAAAATGAAGAATGAGCCTGAATATTTTTTGTGTGAATTGAGCACAACGTGTAGACTGTGGGATATTTAATATGTACTT
Organism: Willowsia nigromaculata; assembly: GCA_034700605.1. Classification (NCBI taxonomy): domain Eukaryota; kingdom Metazoa; phylum Arthropoda; class Collembola; order Entomobryomorpha; family Entomobryidae; genus Willowsia; species Willowsia nigromaculata. The sequence continues at coordinate 37,755 of JAQIXX010000491.1, read as the reverse complement.
TCGTGCACTGCAAGTACCTCACAAGATATTTATAAAGTGCTTTGCTCTGAACAGAGTTTAAGCTCTCCATAAATATTTTTCGCTATATGGTTCACTGCATTTAAGGTCATTCATCAGCTCTCGAAGACCAGGCAGCTTAGCAAGAAAAAGTAGCGATGACTGTGTATATTTTTATGCAATACCGCATCAAAATATGTATAGTTTTTAATGGTGGTGGCCTTGAGTATATAGTTTCCTCTGCTGTATTTACATATTTATCCATATTTTCAATTTCCTCTTTTTTCGCGACGACCAGTGAAGAAGCATTATTTTTATGAGAGTGAAAACCAAGAAGGATACTTTCTACCTCCAGGGAAGACAGAGCATATCCACTATCCACCCAAGGTATGCTATTTATTGAAAAGGAGTCACTTTGAAGTACATGCACGGTGGTCTTATGTACTGCGCGTTGCAATATGTGGGGAAGGTTTGTAGTAGCAAAAAACGAATCCTACTTGAGCAGAATCTTAAGTAGTGAAAAATGGCTCAGCTTCTCCATCACAGCTCGTATTTCATTGTCAACCTTTGCATGCCCATATAATATTAACTGACATTTTCGCAACCTTCTTTTTTCTCCTCCTGCCGTGCACCACACCACCAGAACATACCCCCACGCTACGTAAGCCTCATACAAAACCTGTACACTTTTTCCAAAGGTACTGTACAAGTAAAGTTCCAAAGTAGTTCAATGTATATTTGTAATACTCCATATCACTTTATAGCCAATTTCTCCTTGTTTTTTATTTCTTATCCGATTACCGAAACATTTTAGAGGAAGACACTTTGTTTAGAAATGCCTTCTCGTGTGCTGTAGGAGCTGCATTAGCACTTTAGATGTACAAAAAAGGACGTCCTTTGTTCTTCTCTTTCACTCTTCTGATCAAACACGTTTGGCTTAACTCGGTTACTAGAGCAGGCTTTCACATTCCCACGATGCGACAAGTGATGAAAGTGATGCTTATAATGTAAGCGACATGAAACTTTTTGAGCTTACGGTGCACGTACACACATTTCCCAAACACATAGGAAAGGACACGTATCCCGTAAACATGATAAGTTTTTATGTTCAACCCTGTAAAACCATTCCACCTGAACGCGTGGGTACTAATTTATTATTGTGAATAGTTCCATACCTGTCTAAAAAAAGCTAATATTTTCAAAGTTTCTCTTCTTGTCTGTTCTCGTTGAACGTGAATCTTGAAGAAAGTCAAAAATATAAACTCACGATCAAAGATAATGCATAGAATCAATATTTTGTAACTTTTTCACTGCAATGGGCCTACATTTCATTTGAACTTTTAGAATGTAAACTTGAATCTCATTGCATATTTTCTTTCAAACTGAATGCGCTTTTTGCACAAATATTGTGTACCTTATTTTATACTATCAAAAAATCAAAGAGTTGCTGCATGAATACGTTATTTATTAGGAAAAATGGGAGCAAAGAGTACTAGAAATATTTTTACTGTTTTCTATTAGCTTTTCATATTACAAAACCTAGTACATAAATTTCAAGCAGGGTAACAAAACAGGAAATAAGGTCATGCCATTGAATAGCATGCCACGACCACTAGTGCTCCACTGCATTTCTCCTGAATTATTACAAACCTGTATCGATAAAACCTTTCTTTCTTTACAAATGCTCTGCAGTGAAAATGCACTCACAGCCAGCGAGAATAATTGCTTTAGCAAAACTGTTTTTCATTTTTTCAGCGCTCGGTATCATTCATTCATTATTGTGTTTTGCAACACAATAGTAGTTTGAATAGTAGACCAAAATTAATCTAATACTGAACGTATTTTGTTGGGTTCCTGCTTTTCAAAAAGTCCACCGCAGTGCTGGAAGGGAGTCGAGAAATGTTAATCAAGTATTGCAGTAGGAGAATTCTAGTATTGATCCATCGGAGTGGGGCTGAGGTACAAATGCGTGTATTGCAGTATAGAATAGACAACGTAAAACTTTGAACAATGATATTAAATAGACTAAAACCCTATTTTCGTGTCTTTTTCTCAAAAGAGAGCATGTGAGCGGAGGAAGAATGGGCTCAGACACACAATAAGTTGGTTTTGCTGTGATCAGAAAGATTACCACTTCATCAGCCCGTCCCTGTCGACATTGTACATATTTGTATCAGTGCAGTGAATTTTGTGCAGAAAAGTTTCCCCTTTTTCTCGAGTGAAATCCAATATCCCATCAAGAAAGGTATTTGTGGCCACACACTACTCCTAGGAGCTCATTTCAAATCACACACGAGTTAGTAGGAAAGGTAGTTTTTTTCTCCCACACAAACACGTATGCATTCAACAACTCCTCGCTGCTCTTGAACACTCCACCATTTGCTTACTTTTACTTTTCTGTCTGAAAACCGAGAGAATCAGTTATGTATGTGGCCCTTCATTTTTGCATTATATTTATCGATGAATATAAATATATATTTTTCTTTCATTATACCACTGCACACTTTTTACCCTCTCTTTACTACACTATAATACTGTTATATATTGTAACATGTATACACACTACTAGCAAGTGGCAACACTCTCTCCATCTATAAATAAAAGTCTGGGAAAAAACTTAACGGAAAAGCCAAGAAAAAAGTAAGTAAGGAAGAGAGAACACAAAGCATTATTTACGACTATTGGCATATCATTGGATTCCCTTTTCTCTGGCCACTATATACACAACAGTAGAGATGGAGGCTCTCTATGTCTCGAGTTGAGCTTCCAAGCTTGTGTTGTTGTCTTTCTGTAGTGTTTTTCTCTCTTCAGAAATATAGCATTTCAGATGCTGATCCTCCTTTCTTTTTTACATTTCACGTTGATGAAGGCTGGCATTAGAGAGTTGCACATATATATCGTTAAGCCCTCTCCTATATACGTGGCAGAAGTAACCATTCAGAGAAACAAAAGAGAGACAAGTAGAAAAAGAATGATATGCTCTCCATAGCCATTTTCATATAAAATATGTGAGCAAGCGTGTGTCTGTTTGTATGTGTGCAAATGTTGAAGGACCAGATGGAGAAGAAAAGCCAACTAAGCATCCGACAGATAAAGTCTTTTTCTTTCTCCTTCTCTCTTTCTCTCTTTCATGGAGGATCCAACAAATTGCATTACATCCTACGTGTGCAGGTTGGATTTAGTTTTGTGTGCGCTGAGAGTGGAAGAGAGGAGGAAAGGGACGATTTCGTGCAAAAATATTTGTCTGTTGTGCTGATATCGATTTTTTACGGAAAACTTGATTGGTATCGTTTCAATGAATAAGTACACATGAAGAGGGAGAAGAATGGGGCACGTTTCCTGCAGCTTGTATAGGAAATTTAATATAATATTATGTTGTATTGTAAACAATTTACTTGGAAAAGGAAAATCCATTTTTATTTAAGACACACTTTCGTAGCACGAAATATGAAACCATTTAATAAAGATCTTGGCTCTGAATTGTAGTAAATGTTGTATGGATGCTGCTGGTTATTAGAACGAGAAAGAAACACAAAATAAAATATAAAGTATCTAATAAGATGTAGGTATATGTTTGCGCTTCTCCGCCGAAAAATTATGAAACCCATTGACACTTTCACTAACTAGAATCTCTACGAGTGTAGCAGCAGTAATCCAATAGCAATTCAGCTATTTTCCTGTTTTTGATCAGTGGTTATATACATTTGTTGGTATGAAAGTCTACTAAATAATATAATCGTAGTCTGATGACTCATGCATGTGAAAAAAGTTTGAGATTGTCCTAATATTGTAATTGACTACTGGTTGACTTTTCAAAATTTTCTTTTTCCTCCTCCCTTTCAACAAAACATATTCATGAAGTAACTTTTAAAACGAAAAAAGTCAGTAAGGCTCCCAAGAGTCCAGGAAGAGGTAGACGTAACTAAACCAAACTTTTTCTCTCATATCTTTTTTAAGTTACACAGAATTCGGCAAAAGTTTTTGCGCCTCCAAGAGAATTTCTTCGAGCCAGAGAGAAAAGAAAAATCAGAATCAAAGTTATTTACTTGTAATACATCATATTTTAATAATGATAGTGTGGTCGGCCTGACCCTAAGCTTTGCAAGATCTACAAACACAAGTTTGCCAAAATCGCATCCCATTACCGAGTTATTGACAAAAATTGAATGTATAGTCACCGATGTGACTTCTACGCATAGATTATATAATTATTTTGCAAGTTAGAAAGCCCAGGAAAGTACAAACAAACGAAAACTCTTTTTAAACTAGCAGTAAAAACTTGCCAGTTTATAAATGATGAATTATTATTAACCTACAGTGATTGCTTGATTTCCATTCTGATTACATTCACAGGGCACTACGATGGTGAAAGCGCACACGGAAGTGCCCATTTTTCAGGTTGCAATTGCAATGCATTGCACAACCAGAGCAACGTTTCGACCAACAACTACAGACTAAAGCAAACAGTAAAACATTAAAAATCCGCAATGCATTTTTACGACTTTCTGTCAAACATACCTACCAATGTTACAAATGAAACATAACAATGACCTAAATTCTTTCGTGAAATTATATATATCTTGCTCATGTATTGCCTTATATACTTATACCAGCTGTAAAACATTATGCATGCTTCAGTGCAATTTGTCCGTGGTAGAGAATGCTGATGATGACGGCGATGTTGATGGGCTCCTGTCTGTCTTCTTTTGCGTTTTTTGGAATAATCCCATTTGTACATAATATTTAGGCATATGCGGTAGAAAATAAGGTAATGGCATTATCGTAAATATTTCCGCGAGGAAGCACGAAAGTGGAATTTTTGTAGAAAGATTTTTATAGCCAAAAATTATGCTGCTGCTTTTGGTGATGATAGTATGTCGTACTGTGGCATATATGGAGTAAGCATGTCTTCCCATATATTTTATGCATAATATTTGTTGTATTTTTGTGCTCCTTTCCTCCAAAAAACTTTGTATTCTACCACAACACAAACCTACTCTGGTAAAATGTTGAGTGGTGAGTAACCCACATATTCACTGAATGACAGTATAGTAGTTGCAAGTAGGGAAAGAGAAAATGCTATGCAGCAATTTCATAACTGCCTTACTTTTACTTCCTAATACGAGTCGACATTCATTGCTTTCCTCTTCCCTTTTCCACCACTTTCATCCCAACTCTATGTACGACGGGCTAAACAAGCTAAAGTGATATGATGATATGGTCTGTGGTTGTTTACTTGCCTTGCTTGCAGAGTATGGTTTGTGTGCAACTCTCATAAATGCACTAACCTAATAAAAATCTAGCCACTTTAGTGGATGTCATTTCTCTTCCGTGTGATAAGTTTACTCTTTCTACAAACCACCAAATTATCTTTTTTCTTTGAATATTACTCTACGCCCTAGAATTTCAGTGTAAAAACGAAAGTTATACACATATATATTTGGCCTCTTTCTTTATGTTGAACCCTCAAATATTTCTGCCTCACTTGGACCTTAAAATATTTAGACTGACTCATATGTAGGAAATAAAAAAGTTAATTTTGCATCCGCCATGACAGTAGGAGTATAAATTTTTCTCCAGTTTTAGTTGATATGTTGGCAAGATAAACTTACTACCGCGTATATTTGTTTACCGGATATTACTCGTCATATCTGAATATAATTTTCTCCACATACAAAATACAGAGCTGGATTATATTTTGTTCTATAAACGGGATCAAATGGAAGGGTGAAACAATAAACCGATAAAATCGTTGTTATATGCACCTTAATTTTTTTCCACTTGACTCATACACACATAGTTCTGAATGTTTAAGTAGTTGTAGTGAACTTTTTAATAATAAATGAAGCCCACAAAGCTACGGGTTTCCTTTGCACGCAAATATCACGTCTGATTGACAGTTGCCGGAGTCGTGAAAGATATTACTTTAACTTGACAACTGTACGGTCACACATAACTTCCGCAATATTTTAATAGAATGAGTTTCCCTACTTGAATTATGCATGGAGTGGCTAAAGAATCGAAACTAAGCTTGATCTAATAAAGACAGCGAACGACTATAATAATAATAATGTTCAATATTTGCACTGCGCAAACTTAAGCAGCGACACTAATGCATGCTCCAACTTAATTATATTTTCACGGTTTTTTTTGCGTAGTGGTTGCGTTTCATGTTTGCGGTGTTGATGACAGTGGTGGCAGCTGTGGTGTTTTTATATGGAGATGATTATAATGGACGAAGAAAGTAATATGGTCGCATTCTCATCATAGTCATGCCACTAGCACATTCACCACCACCCACAGTAGAACCCATTCAAGCTTTACTACATGTTTCCTATCATCTTTGGGTAAAAGTGTGATGCGACACACCACTTTACTTCCCTCCTGTTTAAACATTACTGTGTGAATCTCACCTCACTTTCCAGAATCGAGTGGAAAAAAGCCGTTTGTATGCTCTGTCATAAACAGCGGATATGGAGCAGAAGTAAGTTCAGCTGATAAAAAAGGGATTTCCCTTTGCTAAAGATTGTCTTCATATACATGTATATATACCTCTCTGAGATTCCGCGTGTGTATCATTTTGTTGAGACAGTTATAAAAATGAAAGTAGAATAGTAAAAGGATAATATTCAGCAGCAAAATGTTCCGCTGTTACATATGTTCGTTCTGAGATTAGGTGTATAAAATGTACGTTAACATGTACATACACAGCCTCTGTTTCTATCTGTTAAAATGTTGGACCTACAAAAGCCGTTTGCTGAATTGCAAATTTTCCTAATGGAACTTTTGAGTAAGCTCATTCGCAAATCCATATTGCTATCATCAGTAATGCCACTTAATGCATGCTGATTTCAGAAAATGTTCCTTGCCTGCTTGCCAGGCGTCGATGAGTACATTGACGTAATATTCAAAATTCTAACAAACAGGTATGCTTTTTGCTGTTACACCTCTTCTATCACATCATAACCATATTTATTATGGCTCTTCCGGCTAACACCTAGTTATAATCAGGTTGAGCGGAAAATCTAATAATCTGATCAGAAAATGGTATGCTAATAATAAAAATATTCATATGTTTGCAGCGAAATCGAAATCATTCACCTTTCCATACACGGATTTTGGAAATGAGACCAAAAGGAAGCAAACAGGTAAATAGTACATTCGTTGTGAAGCATCTAGGGCGAGAATAGTAAAATTGGTAAATAGTGCAAAAGTATGTAGTATATTTCACAAAAGAATTTTTAGAGAAAGGATAAAATATTACGATGAAAGCGAAATTGGACACGCACTGATTACGATAAATGAATACCACATTTTCACATCTACTCTCACACTTTTACATTCCTCGGATTATTTATTTTCCTCTGATGGATGAATGAATGAATACACAGAGTACATTATTATGTATTACCCTCCTGTTGTATAACACCTAATGCATTTCAGAGTCACCAGTTCGTGAAATAGAAAAACGTATAAATTATAAGAAAAATGAAAAAGGATGAAGTGTACAGTACGAAATTTCATTTATTTACGACTTTCTTTAAAAATGAGAAAGCGTGGAAAGCAAGACAGAAAGAAAGAGCAAGTAAAAGGATAAAATATATTTATTTACACTAACCAAGAAAGTCCATCAACATGAAGAATGATGTCCTTGTCCCTCGTTTCTTATCCTGTTTGTTAGATTTTTAGGAGTGTATTGTGAATGTAAAAGCAAATGAACTGACAACTACGTAGATTGAATCGCAACAGTGATACTATAGTAGTTTGTATGCGTGCACGTTTCTGTGAGACTCAAAAATTCTTACTCCCGTCTTATTTTAATGATTGCAGACGACGAGTGAAGCAGAATAGTCGCAGTAGTGGTAACACATAGATAAGTACATAAATCATAGCAAACTCGAAGGCATGAGGATATTCTTATCCTCTTTTTATACGATCGTCGCCGTTGTAGAAATAATGGTAAGTAACTTAAGCTTTTTCCTTGTCAGCTTTCAAGTCACAAAAGAAAAACAAAAGCCTCGTCTCATGATCATCATCATCTTATTGTCCTTCTTATTTTTTCCTCCAAAGCCAACACTAAGAATAGTAGCAACTAAACAACAGCACGGAAACGGAGGAAGGAGTTTTTCTTCAGCTGTAATAATGTGATGTGATCCGATCTGATGGCACGGTTTGTGACAGTCACAAGTCAATCGACAAAACTTTCTATTTTCACAGTATCTCCCCGTTTACTGCTTCCGCTAGAAAAGTACATTATGTCTATGCATGTAGTTTTTTTTTCTCTTTCTACGTCAAATTATGGATTGTTGCTGAGTCTAGATGAAAGGAGTTCAACGATGAAAATATATGAGCATGTAGGTAGTCAGGAAGTAAAGCTAAAGTCGTCGTAACCGTGTGTTATAAAACCAAACCACCATGAAAAGCACTAAACACATTTATCCGGGTTATCTAGCAAGGTAGGCTCTTCATTGTAATTTTCCAGCAAAAAAAAAAACAGCAGACCAAATGCAAAAAACAACAACAAAAGTATAATGTCACTTTATATCGGAGAGGGAGACATACCTGCACTTATACACGACATCATGACTGGGCATAAATAAAAACCAAAAAAGGAAGAGTCACAGAAATGTATAGAGAGAAAGAATGAGAGATTAATGTGCTGTGTGGTTTTCAGATATAAAAGGATAGGAAACGAATCCGACACATTCGTTTGATTTGTGACAGACACGGGAGAAAAGAAAACATGGCTAAGCTCTTTCTCTACGATATATGTTTTCCCTTCAGAAAATAATATTGCTACTGTTGATGTTGTTGTTCATTACGATATTGTATGTATACAAACAAGTACATTATTGCACGCCAAATGTCATAGCTTACTTATGATACTATACAAACAGGGCGTTAGAGAGATAGTGCCACAAGGTCTGTCACTTTCTATAAAACTTATCCGTTTTTAGCAATTCTATTTCACCCGCTTACACATCAACTAGTAAACTTTTTTTGCACTAACGTTTGAACAGAATGTTGGGCCGATGACTTTTATACCTGCAGCAGTGTGTTGTCGGTGTGTATTTGTATTTTCATGTAACATTCTCCCCTTTCACCAGAAAAACAGAGATATAGAGAAAATGACACAGACACTTTGGAAATGCGACAGGGTCAGAGAAGCGAAACGTTGGCGATGAGGAGGAGGACAACGATGATGCTGTTGATCATTATGATAGTTGATGCTGAGAAAATAATCCGATCAGGCAAACAAAAAGCCCATAGACAACTGCAGGAGAACGAGAGAAAAGTCCTCGTCTTTGTGAAGGAGGACAGTGATAGGATTATTTGACGGTACACAAATAGTACATATTTATAAGCGTTTTTTGCTCGCACAATATAATATACTTTGAGTGTGTACAAAAAATAGACCTTTTGTAATATCCTCTTTTCCTGTTTAATAACGGAAACAACCCAGACGGAAGGGAAAGTTGGTGGGTATATTGATAGATAGATTTTCTATTTGTATCTGCACAATTCAACGTAAATCTCAGCAACAAAAAGCTAACAAGTTCAATAAAGATACGAAGTTAATGATGATGATGATGACGATAGTCCGCTTTCTCTACGTTGCTTCGCCAGTCATATCGAATCAGGTTCAGCACATGGGTAAAGTAAAGTTTGATACAGCAAATTCAACAGGACAGGCAGGACGAGAAAACTTGTTCACTTATGAAATTGAGATAACCGATTCCTAGACTAGTCGGCATTCTCCAAGAAAATAATTTTGCTTCTTGAGTATAGTGCGTCTTGTGTATTTGTGTATTTGTTTATATCACTGTTTTATTACCGATTTGTGTTTTATTTTTATTTTTATTTCTATTCGGTTTATGAATAGAAAGTGTACAACTACATACGTTTTCTGAAATAAATGTCAAACGTTTTGTTGGAGTTAATAAAAAGTACGAGCCAACTTGTTCTGACATAAATTTTTATTCCAGTTTTTCATTTTTTTTACCCTGTGTATACACTAGCGTCCTGTAAGTTCTTTAAGCTAAAACATAATTTACTCTTACTCTGTGCTACTTAAAATTAATCACGAGTTGTGAAAGATACTTGGTATGCTGATGCTCTTTGAATTTGAAACAAAATGAGTTTTATGCTGAATTCGTGTTCACTAAAAACGTTCACGAAAAATGCCACTCCTACCCTTCGTTGTCCTTATTTCATTTAAAATAGAGTCACATTATTAAAATATTTAAAAACTAAACTTTTCAAAAACAACAGCTTTCGCACGACCCTTGTTCGAAAAAAATGCTAACAATTCAGTAGCAGCAGCGTGAAGAATAGTCGACAACAAGAAGAATATTATGGCACGTAATAATATATAAAGCTAAAAGGGAATAAACGCGAAGATCGCTACACGCACGCACCGCACGAAATACTGAAATGAAAGTTCGTATAAGACTGGGAATAAGAGCAGAGAGAGGCAGTAACAGCGGCAGCACAAAATTCGTGTGGGAAAGAGAAAGTATAGTGTTCATTCTACAAAAAAGTACAAAAGCGAGCTTCTCTGTTCCCTTCTCTTGCTTTTGCCTTCTTCGACCACTCGCATTAGAAATACATTTAAGAATTTTTTTTATATGGCTACTAGTGCCACAGCAATAGGCCAGAACTTGCTCAGAGACAAACACACACTTCTTTATGGATAAAGATAGTGTATAGAAGCATAAGAGAGTTAAACGCTGGGTGCAGTAGTAGTATGTAGTTGTGCCAGAGTAAACGGAGGAAAAGTGCTCATACTTGTTCCTCGTCTTGAGCAGCACTACAAGCGGCAGTGTAAATGTTGCTTTTACAGAGTAGTAGCATTTTCCACTGCTACTCCACAGTCAACACACACACACAAGTAGTAGCTAAAAGCAAACAACATTTTCAATATACTTGGTGTTTTCCCTTTAATATGCAGCAGCAAAGTAGAACTCACTTCATACAAACTTGATCTTTCTGCATTTGCTCGCTTCCTACATGAGAAAGGGAAATATTATGGGAAGCTTTCTAGCACTACTTCGAGCGCATGGTGCTGCTGAGCCATCTCTGTGCTTTGTAACACGGGAAGAATAATATTGTGTGGATAATGCACACACATTATTTTCTTACGAGTTTCACGTTATATCTATTCTATTGCTGCTGCTACTGCTGTGTTCTTAGAGCTTCCACAACATTTTCCTATCATTGTAGCAGAAGGGAAAAGCAGGAGCAGCACAAGAAGCATAGCATAGTGAAATGTTCCCTCTCTATCTGCTGGACAGATACACATACTGGAAAGGGGTTTTTACTGGGCAAACTGCTTATTACACGGTTTTACATGTCGCGAATCGTGAATATGTGTGATGAATGCGTATATACAAACATATCATACTATGGGTATATTCACTGAAGCCACATTGCATTGACATTGGTAGACTTCACGTTTCCGGTGTTTGTGAAGTATGCATGGTTCCATACATACCTGTATACTGACTAATACAACACATGCCATTATTTCCAACACTTCCAGAACAACAACTGCTGCTGCTTTTGGACTATTTATTCGCTTAGCTCTTGAATGACCCATGTAAAGAAACTTTTCAATATACAGTACTATGACTGCGTTTCTTTTTGATGGCATTAGTATGTATGATACTGCTAATGCTCACTTGTTTCACAAGAAAAGTTTCTCCAGAATAGCTGCCTAATCAGAATTAAAGGGATATAACATATATTATTATTTACAATGATAATAGTACCATACAAAATCATCATGTAAAAGGGAAACAGAATGAGCAAACCGCCTGCAACCACTACTGAGAGAACTGGGGAATATTCTATAAAATATCCTGGGCAAAGCTGAATGAGAATTTGATTCAAATAATGAGGGAGCCAGGAAAGCTGCACGAAAATAAAAGCGAAACGTTGAAATACAAATAAAAATAGAGAAAAGTATATTACAAAACCACTTGAGGACAAGGAAAAAGTATTTGTATGAAACCCTTATTATATATTTCCAACGAATCCAGTATTTTTGCTGCTCCCTTTCTCTTTTCTGCTCACTAAATCATTATTAGTAAGAACACAAAACATTAGAATTGTAGAAGAAGCTTAGTAGGTATTAGTAATGATGATGATCAGAACAGCAATTTTGGAGAAACCAACATCTAACAAACAAAACGCTTTACTAAACACTACGCAGTTATTACGGCGTCCTTGGTTGCTCAGAATCGTTGAAAATCCAAAAACAAACAAATACATATAAGTACACAAACGAAATACTGATCAGCTTACCGTTTTACCCCAATGTTATTGAGTCGTACGAATCTCATCGTATATGTGATGCCAACTTAAATCTCATAAACGTGTCCTTGGGTGTATTTTTTGAAATAAAGCTGCCATTAAAAATGGGTTACTTAAGATTTCCGTTATGTAAAAGTCATGATTCACTAAAGGTTCTCTCAAATTTCAACAAGCAATTATCTTTACACAAAAATTGTATTAGCATACTTCTAAGAAACACGAATCCTTCGTTTAGCTACTGCTTCTCATGTTCCTAGATATTACCTATCTACAAGATGAGAAGCTCTTTCAATAAAATGAGCACAATGATCACATCACAGAGACATGATGATTGTAGCATGGGAAAGGGTACATAATAATCAGTAAAGTAGTAGTGAAGACTGAAGATGATCATGGCAATCTCAGAAATATGTATTTAGGGGGAACGATATTTCAGCCCCTCGCTCGTTTTTAGCACTTTTTGATTAGTAGCATGCTACGATTACACACTTTTTCTTCTGCTTGTGTTCTAATGTGAAATACACAGAAAAAGAAATGATATGTCTGGGAGAAACCAAAAAATGAGGGGGATCGCTAGAGTGGAAGAAGGGAAGAAAAGAGTAATGGAAGATGAACAGTCCAATAGGTTTAATATGAGTATATTTGTACTTTTGCATGCACCATACATTGCAAAAGAGTTGTATAATGAATACAAGCTCTCTGGAGAAATTCGACACGTACCCTGAAGAGTGCTGCTGTGCTAGTAAGTGAAGGCTCAAAGACTTGGATTAAATGCAAAATCCCTTTAGAAATACAACATACAAATAATACCCATTAGAGAATCTCACGTTTTTTGGTGAAAATACACAATGCGGTACAGACATTTGAAAACTAGTCATACCAAGTGAGTAGAAGCAGTGGTAGTTCGGCAGTAACCTAACCACTAACGTTGTCATTATCATCACCACTGTACTCTCAATTTCACTCTTCTTCTCTTTAAATACCACTACCACAATGACAGACTTTTACCGATTTGACCAAACTTGCCATGAGAGTTTATTGAATTTACTTGTATACGAGCAACATTGCAGAAACGCATATATTCCTAAATATCTGCCTGTACACATGGTGAATGACTAACTGGAAATCCCTGCCACACCAACACACACTTTCGTTCTTGTTCTCCGCATTTCCTCTCCTCCTTTTTCATCATTACTCACGCGAGAAATCTGGGAACAGGGATGAGTCGATTGCTTCTACATTGGGAAAGTCACAATAATAGGAGGAATGGGTTCCTAGCCTACATATGTCGATAATATTATATTATAGTTACACATGTGAAACCTAAGTATGCAAACTTGTCAGTACGACGAATACATGCTGAAGTTGTATGAAGCTGTAAGTAAGTAGAAATGTTATTACTTTTACCACGACGAAGGTTGCTTATTCATTTCCATATAATTTACATTGCACTCCTTTCCCTTCCTTCGACTTGCTCCAAAACTTGCACACTTCTCCTCGCCTTTCCATTTCACCTCCGCCTCTTCATACATAATAATATTTTGAATCTGGGGAAAGAGGAAGCATCAAGCAGTTCTTCGATCAATGCATATATATCAGTCAAGGAAAGCAGACTTTGCTTCTGCCATTTTCCTCCTCATCATCATTTCCACCCGCTATTCCTCAGACACCCACAAAAAATAAAGCTCCACATATTCTATTCAAGAATTTCTCTGAAAATGCCCAATAATTCTTTCATGCTTTCCTCTTTTCCTGCTGCTCTGCTTCGCTCAAGTCAGCACCATCGACCAATAACCCAAATATGCAATCCTGTAAATCCCAGCAACATGCATGTAAAGTGGTGGGAAAAGCTGATGTGTGTGATGAATAAAAGCAAAAGGCTACATGTTGTGCATTCATACATGAATATTGGAGGAAACACTGTAGGTATATTTCATTTCCACACGCGTTTCACTCGTGAGGTCCTAAGAGAATCCTTCTGTTCCTCATCTCATCCCAACTCTCAGCAACTCTCAGCTCGCTAAACCTGCACTATCCAGTGGTAGGGTTCCGTCTAGTATATATAGGCAGGAGTCACTCAATGCAATATTCAAAAGTGAATGACAGCAGTCAGAAAACCCCCACCATCACCACGAACCAACACTACTTCCATTTCACAATTTCTTCTATAGCTGACGTTACACAGCTTCCAATGAAGAATTTGCTGTTCGAAAACAAGAAAGAGTAGTAGAGCCAACTGAAGTGAAAAGAAGACACTTTTCTTGTTTATTGTACGATCCCTCGAAATAATACTGTGCCCCATGCTGGAGTAAATGCATTTTATGTTACGCAATATTGCTTCCCATTACTTCCACTTTTTTCCTTTTCTAGTATCATAATACAGTTTAATAATGTCCATATATAACCCTATAGATACGCTCTGTAAAAAAATGATGCTATATCCCGAAATCCCAAGAACACTCTCATCTCACTACGAAAAAATACAGGGAAAACAAGTTTGTGAATAGACGAGATCAATTGAGGTTTCAGATACATACAAGCTTCTCTTTCCCTGGTCCTTTTGGCTGTCTGCTGTAGAGCTGGAGCAAGCAAAAAATCAAGCGCGAACAGAACGGGGACATTTTCATGACAGAAAATTTCTGAAGGGGGAAGTACGGCTCACTGGTTGAATGAGAGAATGAATGAATCGTTTTCCTCGGCATGAATATATTCTTAGCTCTCTAAATCCATAGGTATATCTAGTAGCATCTGATCGACCGAATTCCTGTTAAGTCAAAAATAATGTTGCCATAAGGTGAACAGAATAACGTCCATGCCAGCACAGTTCTATTTATTATTAGTAGACTGTGTGTCACGCATAAAAAGAGTGTACACGTATGTAATAATAAAATATGAAGTTATATGAGAAATTGGACTCTACATTACAGTATAATATATAGTTACATAACTTGTGCGAGTGTACTTGTACGTGTGCGTGCATGTTTTAAATTTTTCTTTTCCCCCGAAAAAAAAGTGTCTACAAGCATGGTATTTCTGACAAAAAAAGAGTGAATTCTACAAGGGGTCGTAACAGAAGCATGACACGTATAAAAGAAGTATATTTATAAAATGTTGTAGGAATAGTTTTTTATTTATCATTTTGTACAGAGGTTGAATCTTTCTGAGATGGATGGATGAATAGAGAGAGATGATGTACTTATCATCGGAGACAAAATAGGGAGACGGAAAAGAGACACGCAAGTGAGGGACAGGGGTAGAACAGCTATATGTCACATTTGTAAGTCATAATGGAAGAACCCATAGGGTGCAGTTGGATCCATTTATTGCATTTTATTCACGTTTTATAATCCGTTTCACTCACTCGTTCTTCCGTCTTCCCTCATCTCTTTAGCTTTAGATGCGAATGTTATGTGTTCTTGTTGCTGTAAAAATATAAGCAACAAAAAACGTAAATGGGATGAATGGGCTTTAAAATTCTTGTCTCGAGAATGGATACGCGCAGAATTTAAAGCTTAGGGTCATGCTTTATTTTACTTTAAACTTTATTTCTACTTTTCGCAAGTTTTTTTTTTGAGAAAATTGAAATTGTATTTGCTGCCAATCCGCTAAAACAAAATTTTGTGTTCTGTAACTGTGACTTGAACTAAGAATTGGATGAACCTAACCTAAAAGTCGGGTTGTTCATAAAAATAATAAGCAGCCCTACGTCAAGTTCTGGGCCATGAACTCATTAGTAGTCAGTGGGTGCCGGGCTGTCTGCTGCTTTCAAAGCAACGAAGGCAAATCAAAAAGCAAAAATCACAAGTAAAATATAAAAACCTGAACTTTAAAAAGAAAGTGGAAAGTATTACAAACGATAAGGGTCACTTCTGTTTTTACTCGAGATAAGTAGTTCTATAAAGAGAAATGTACTTGGTTAAACTTGGCTGGTCAAAAACTTGAAAGCAAGGGAAGCATGAGGAAGAGGCGACCTATCTACGGTTGAGTGAATGGGTGAAAAAGTATGACTGCAGCTTGTTTGTCGACCGACAATGCAGTTAAATAGATAGAGCCTTATCAAAAGAACGTGAAAATAACTCCCCTTTTCTTCACATTTTTTACCAAAGCGTGACGACAGCCAGTGGACCTTCTTCTTGAAAAAATTATTTCATCACCACCAACGCCAGTTTCTTTCGTTTCTCTTTTTTTCGGTGAACTCCATTTGAAAAAAAAAACTTTTACGTAAAGACAAGGGCCAAGTGTAGTCTTTGTATTTCAGATAACGGCCGTCGCTGTGCCTTCTTCCTTAAAGAAGAGTAATAAAACTTCCTATTCGGAAGAGAAGCGAAAATGTGTGGACTGTGAAGTATGGAAAAGTAGCGTTTGGTTGATGATAACGGGCATGTCTAGACGGAGCACACATATTCTATTCAATCTAGAATTGAGAGGTACACATGAGACCCGAGCAACTACTTCATAAGTTTGTCCAGTGAAAGCTTTTACCACCTAGTTGAGTAAGTAGTGTTTACACTACAACCAAAGTGTATACTTGCCTGCTCTGAAATTGGGAAACCACGGATAATGTCCATTACTGATGGACATGCTGCATGGGTTAAATGTGCAAATAAACAAGTTGAGTTGATTGGATGGAATTTTACGAGCTTATTGAACGATGCCTTTATTTCTCGTGGGTTTAGAATAGCTTGTAAGTTTGCGCTACTTTGCAGACGAAACCCATGCGTGAAACCTGATACACTGAGAAAGAGGAAGCAGTTAAAAGGAAGCTTGTATTTCCATGATATTGTGTCTGTGCATACATTTAAGGAAGAAGCAGTCCAGGTAGAACTATCAATCTTGAAAGAAGCTTTTAAAATATTCAGTAGCACACAAGAGGGAGCTATATTACCTCTTTTATTTGAGCTGAAACTTTGATGCTTAAAAATCGAATTAGATTGCTTTTGCAAACAGTGTACTCCTCACCACTCTTCCCTGTAAGCGATATCGTCGATTGTTTTCTACTCAAAGTACAGGTCACTGCTACACCTGCTACTTTATTTCCGTAGAGTATAATAAGGAAATAGTCCATTACAGGATATGTAGCATTGTGCCCACGCGTGTATTGGTTACATGCAGTGCTCTTCTGTATTCCTTATTGGTTGAGAACGCTGCTGTAGGAAGTAAGGCATGTGTACTGCAGTCAGAGTTTGAAATTTCATAGGTCTTTATATTTCACCTTTTACCTCGAATATTAAATGACTTCATTTATATTCTCCAGTGTAAAATTTATTATGAATGCTTATGTGCTTACATAAGAATAAACACAGTTGGCTGTGGCTGTAGTCTGCTACCCACACACATCAACACCACATCAAATTGAACGATTTCCACGTGAGTTTAAGTAGAAAAGTTTTCCTTTTCACTGGAAGAATGGCACACAATTCCGAGCAATTCAGGCACTTCATAAATAATCCGAAATTGAACCCTGGAGACATATTCTTAGCAAAGCTATAACATACCAGTACCACGTGAAAAAATATGCATACCAACCTATATTACATGCTCCGGATTCCTACAAACATGTGAAAACATTTTAAAGAAAATTTTGAACGTGGAATTAACAGAAGCCAGGAGGGAGTTAAAAGTTCAAAAATATTTGTAAAATATGTAAGGCTCAATAAATACGCATCAATATACATTCAGGTATAGTAAAACAAAATATAATATGCAAAATGCAAAAGGGCAAAGGTTACTTCACTGTAAAGATTCTTTTATTTGTCTAGTGCATTATGAAGTACACATTTAGCTTAGCAGATCTTCATTCTTTATGATACTTTTGCCATGTGATGTGTAATTTACGCTTTTCACTAGAATGATACAGTGGAGAGCGACAGGGTACGCATACAGATACTCTCTCATGACTTCAATGATGACAAACTTTTCCAATGACATTTTCTCAATGTTGTCATAAAGTGTAAACTTGCTTAACTAGTCATAAAAGTTTAAACATGACTGAAGTTTCTTATTTTTCTAGAGAAGCAGCAGCGTCCTTTGTACTTAACGAAGGACGAGAATTGAAGGCACGGGACATGAACTTTTTCATTTTATGGATGTGTTGATGTCTTTCTCCCTTCGTTTTTCATTCATTTTATGTGTGCTCACTTCCTTCTCCTCTGGTTTTTCATGAAAAACAGTTTTGTATAAATAGTGAAGAAAAGCGTCATCAGAATCATCATCAACCAAAAAGAAACGCGTGCAAATGTCCAAACGTATTTCGGTTTCCAAGAGTGTATATGATATGAATGTTAATTATAGACCGGTTACGCAACGAAAGCTTTACGTTTCAGCAAAAGCATAAAGTGTCAAAAAGTTACCTTGTCTTCGGCATCTTCAGCCCGGGTCTCTGCCTCTACCACCCGTCGTTCCAACTCCGCCAACTGCAATCCATTAATAATAAATTATTAGGTAAAGAACATTAATGTCACAAGAGCATTGACTTTTGATGTGACATTTTTTTGGCAAATGACTGTCGTGTGACATAATATGCTGCATTGATGTTGAATGATATTATGCAAATTAATAGTATTATTTTGTCAAGTAGCAGTTATGAGGCAACTAGAAATATTTTTATTGCGTCTTTTTTATCGTAATATCAAAAATTTTGAGTTTTTTTTTTTTCCAAAATATATTCCGAATCCTTTGAATCAAAAAGTTAATACTGATTAAGCCAGTTAGACTTGAGCGTTGAGCCAGTCAATGAAGTAAGAAACTTCAGTATTGACACCAGGGTACCTAGCATCAGCACATCCCTGCAAAACAAAAGGAACCAAATGTTTAGTGTGAGGTCATTTAATACATTAGGTCATGTCCATGTACTAAAGTAGGTACTTACGTATCCCCAAGACACGACACCAGCCAAGTAGTTTCCACTGACGGAGCGGAGTGGGCCACCAGAATCACCTTGAAAATAAATGAAAAAATGCCACTTTATAGTCTAATTGGTTCAGTCTACAACTAGTCTGCTCTTCCACCACTGACTTATCTCATAGTAGATCAACCCACCTTGACATGAATCCTTGCCACCTTCTCCGAGGAGACCGGCGCAGAGCATGGAGGGAAGGATGGTTTCTTGAGAGTAAGCGTTTTGGCAGGTTGCGTCATCGACGACTGGGATTTGAACTTTCTGGAGGATAGCTGGGAGAGATCCACCGCTTGAGGTAGTTCCCCATCCAGAGACAACGATTTGTCCGGGAGTCTGTTGTTCTTGTGTTGGGAGTGCAATGGGGGCAACATTTTCATTGACATCGAATGGGGAGGCAATCTTAAGGAGGGCAATATCGTTGGCGAAGGTCCATCCGTTGTAATTTTCGTGAGCAATGATTTGGGTGACTTGGCGAGTTTGTTCAAGACCGCTGTTGTCGAGCCTGTTAAGGTCTCCAGCAATGACGGTGTATGAGCGGGCGGTTCCAGAGTCGACACAGTGAGCAGCAGTGACGACGACTTGTTGTCCCTTGACTTCTACGATGGATCCACCACAGATGTGGCTACCACTGTAACGGAGGGAAAGTTGGTAGGGGAGTTCTCCTTGCCTGGCATCCTCTCCTCCTACAATTCTGTCAGGGTGGATCTTCCTCTGGACCTTGGGGAGGGCTAAGAATATAAAAGGCAATTTATTCTCACTATTTCGTGTATATAGATCATTAAGATGTTTTAAAATCGTTTCATCAAAACTTACCACTGGCAGCAGCCAAAAGGCCGCAGACAACGAGGGCGATGGCGACTTTCATGGTGGATGAATGTTTTTGAATGTTTTCTTAACAACTTTGACACAGCTCTACTGAAAAATGAAACCTGGCGGAGGTTTATATATGCCCGAAACACAATGCACTTATCATAATGACTGATGATGATGAAAAGTGACAAGATGTGAATGTGATTCCAATGTTCACCAGAAACAATAATCGATATCAGACCACGCATCTCATGTTCAATTTTTATCATCTTATTATAGTGTCGAGCAGATTAATTACATATTACGTGAATTTATGCCATTGTTTCATATCCCGAGTGATCGGTCAGGTAAGTAATTCCAATTGGGTGAAGTGGGGGGAAAATACGGGCTTTATCCGAGCTTGACATTGATATGATCATAATGATACGCGTGATCAATGCTCAAAATATTGTGGTAATCAGTAAACGCAAAGTATATAGCATTGACCATGAATGAATTTCCTTCAGCGAATGATCAAAATATCCGATATGACTGACCTAACGAGAATTAAAATAATTTAAAGTGAGGAAAATTTCGGATTTCCCGATTTCCGACTCAAGTATATTATTTTATTTACGTATTCAGCTTTTCCCAAACTTTAAATTTTATTTTGGGATTTGACATTTAGGATGAAGATTACCAAAAATGTTGTTATTTGGAATACGATAACTCATACACACTCCACTTAAAGTATTACATAAATATGTGAATAAGGTATTAATGCATTAATCTAATAAAATAAAACATGAGTGCAACCCGACTCGAAGGCGATGTTTCATTGGTCAAAAAATGTAACATGCTAATAATATGATATAATAAGCTGATGAAACTTAAACAAGGTCCTACAAAATGATACCACAGTGTTGTATTTATCTTATGCTCTCCGTGACGCACGTTCAATCTTATCGATCGAAGATAACATATGTTCTGAGATACGCAAACATACAATGGTTATTTATTTTTTATCACCTGCCAAATGTTGTTCAAGCTCAAAAGGAAAATCTTGCACCGCATATTTTCTCAGACTGATTTTTATTACCGGCAAAACAAAAAGAATCGGCAGCGTCAGACACACGTTTGCATTGCATGCATAGGTAATAGGTAAGTTACGATTTTGCCAAAATACCACAAACCTTCAAATTCAATCAGGGTTTAGATTATGAAGTCACTTTTTTCAGAAAATGTTGACCTTAATCCATTGTTATTTATGAGATTCTTCCTCTCTGTATGAAATAAATTTATGCATGCATATCATTATATAAACTACAGGAAATTGTGCACGTTGCCGTTAAAATCCTTGTGTTGGCAGACATGGGTTAATTTAATACTGTGAATATTCACAATTTCGTAGAGATACGACAAACCACTGACATATGATAAATGGCAATGACATCGTATCATCAATCTGCCCAATTTTGTGTCGCAAACTTACACGGTGAATAATGTAGTTAACCTTCTATTGATTTTTTTTCTTTGCGGAAGCACATCTTTCGTACATTGAAAATATGTTCAATCATGTAGTACACCCACTCAAATGGATTCCCTTCAAAAACATGATAGATATACTGTACATCATGGGAGTGGGAACTTTCATCCTGTAGATAACAGCGTCTCCGAAAAAAAAAATAATTTCAACCTGAATGATCACTATGAATAAGCCGAATCCACAGAAAGACGACATTTTATACATCCACTATCGCAAGGTCCTGGTTCTGTCTTTGGAGCTTTGAAAAGCGACGAGACAACCAAAACACTATCTCTGTTTATGCATTGAGCATAACCAAAACGGCGGACTGAAAGCAGCCCAAAAACTACTTCACTTTCTCCCAAACAAAGGATCACATACAAAAACTGCATTTGTGTGTGTATTCATGTCTATTGTGCTTGAAAACGAGAAGAGTTTTCTGGTGACACATGG
Organism: Willowsia nigromaculata; assembly: GCA_034700605.1. Lineage (NCBI taxonomy): Eukaryota > Metazoa > Arthropoda > Collembola > Entomobryomorpha > Entomobryidae > Willowsia > Willowsia nigromaculata. The sequence goes on along the minus strand of JAQIXX010000491.1, from coordinate 15,778 downwards.
ATAAAAAGAAGAAAAAAATTCGCTGTTGAATAGATGCATTCCATTGCCAACAACTGGTATGACATGATAATACTTCACATTTTCTCCGCTTCTTCAATCCTCCAGCTGCAGTAACAAACAAACAAACAAGAGTAGCGGCAGCCGCTTTTACTAGTCCTGATGATGCCACTACTGCGAGATTATATGCATACCGTATTTCAGAGCTATTCAATATTCTCGCATTTCCTTTCTTTGTCAAAGTAGTTCTCCAACACGACACCAAAATAATATCTTTCCTGTGTGGTGATGCTTTCACAATGTGAAATTCACATCCAAAAAACCCACGTATCTCCCTACGCTATTCAACTTTGCTCGAAAATTATGTTTTCTATCTATTATGCTCTCAAACTTAACAGACAACATTTACTCTTCTGTTCCTTTCAACTTTATACATTTATGCAAGCAATGAATAGCTTACAGTTACACAAATAATGAAATACTATTTTGCAATATGTATTTATTTTTATATGAATGAATATTATCATTGCTACATAGGTACGTACGTAACTTTCTTTGACAATGCTCTGTAATGTTCGCCTCTTATGATTAGACTGTGAGAGATATCTCTCGAATACAATGAAAGCTTTCCATTTAGCATCCACTACTGATTTTCACTCGTTTGCCAAAACTACTTTCCCGATGGGCATGCCTGCAACAGTGAGAAAGTACAAAAGGGTCGTTTTTCATTTTTCAAGATTTTCTCTTTGTCCTTGTCTACAGAAGAAGAAAGTTTAAAGAGGATGCCACAATGTCATTCCTTTTTGTTGTAATGCCATTCCCAATTACTCACATCTTTCCTTTTTGCGTCGAAAATGAGAGCTCACTTTCATTTTCTCCGTTTTGTTCATTAGAATTCTCGACGAAACTAGCTGAAGTCTTGATAGACATTTGTAAACCAGTTTGGAGGCAATGAAAATATTACACAACATAAATATCATGATGCAGGAAAACATCAGCCATAAATGTGCTGGCTAAAAGTGTTGGTTAATTGCCTTTGCATTGCACTCATTTTCAGATAACGCTCCTCGCCCACAAAATGTATTAAATGCTAAGCCATACAGTTCGTAATAAACAGCATAGCAGTCTCTCCCCTGTGGTGTCCACAAATTCAGGAAATACCCTGTGTCTCAATAAAAAACTATTCATTTATTTTTACATGGCTTCGTTGCACTCAAGCCCAGCTCATGACAAAGAAAAGAAAGGAGCAGAGTGGTTGCAGCGGAGAACTCGTTTTAAAAACTATGACTCATACTTACTTTCTCAGTCTCAGTCCCAGTGACAAAGAGCCACCATTACCATACCACTACTAACATTGAGAAAGAATGGGAAAGAAGGAGCAGTCCATGTCCAACTCAACCATTGATTTCGGGTAGGTTAGGTTACACTACAAAGCAGTAGAAACTGAGGAGAAAAAGGACGGAGGGAGAATAAGAGATGGAGAACGAAAGTAAAAAGAGGGAATTTCCTTTTGCATGATTATTTGCTCTGTTTTGTGTAAGTTTTCATTGTAGTTTTATTATGCTGCATTGCATTTGTGCATGGTTACTTTCCCGAGTTCACTCTGTTTTGTTCCTCTTGGTCTCCATCATCATCGTGACTTTTCCAACCACCCACCCCACTCAACATTTGACAGACGCATTCGTGTGGATGCATGCATGGTATTATACCATTGGTATACCTCGGAAAACTCTCTTGAGCACGAACCATATACCAAATAGGATCCTACATTTAATAATAACAAGACTGTACATCTCCCCCTTCCACTTTTTTAAGTTCGACAAGAAATCCTACAGAAAACTGCATTGCTAGACGCATATGCATGTTCACTGGTAATAACCATTTTCCATACGACAGAGCATTTTGTTCCTTATTTGCCGTTTCCCTTCATTACAAGGCCAATGGTACAAGCAATATAGACTATCTACTAAACTTAATGTACAACTATGCTTATATGTACTTAAAAACCTTTAGCTATATATGCAAAATTTTACTTTCAGTCTTATCATACGCCGGCAGCTCTGCAAACATTTTTACTACCGCTGTTCACTTCCTCTTTTTATGTTAAATGTCATTTTAGCAAGCGTTTTGCTACATGTTCAAACAACGTATATTACAACAGCATAAAATGATATAGATGTTGGATCCTGATAGTAAAACCCAGTTTAAAAAGATTGCAATCATTTTTGGCATTGTGAAAGCAGCCCAGATTATTATTAAAGTCACCTTGTGGTTGTACTACCAACGGTGGCGTTCACTGGTGGCTAGAGAGATGTCATTTACGTTGTCGACTGGCTCATTTCATTTGCATACGTACATAGCCACATTAAGCCACACACACACCACACACCACTATCAACATATACTGAGAAAAACGCTAGTGTGTTGTAGTAGATGAAATAGTAGAAGAAGTGAGAGTAATCACAACGGCAGTGGTTGTGGTCGTATGGCAAGTTTATGTAGGAGTGAGTGAATGGGAAATTGCGAATATGAGAGGAGAACAGAGTACCTCTTTCGGAGAATTCTGAGTTGTTGAGGAAAAACCCATTTTACGGTAGGACTACCAAACCAGACCATATCCCACCATCACACACACAAAACGCAACACTACCAACGCCATGACTGCCGTCATCATTATCATTTCAACTTCAACTGCTGCAAAATATTTTTTTCGTCTTTCACTTCCCTTTTTTATGCATATTTATTCTCTCTAATTTTCCAGTTTGAAGATCTCATTTTGTTGGGCCTATATTTATGAAAGCATAATCATACTATGTCTCCAAAATGCGAGTCAATTCTATTTAGCAAGCTTCTCTCTCCTCATCATGCAATACACATATTATCTAGCATTCTGATAGGTATGCAATACGTATAAAAGTTGCCTATGCGCCATTCATTTGAACAAAAAATTGCTCGCTTTTTAGATTTTGCATGGAGCGTAGAACGGGAAATGAAAGCGTTTTTGCTGAATAGTTGAGTAAATTCGAAATTTGCATTTTCCGCATTCACTCATTTGTAGACGATCTTGTCACGCACCGTCGTCATTTTCTCTTTGCATTCAACTCTTTACCCTGAATAAACTGTGGTAGTAATCATTAGTTCAACCAGGTTTTTTACGTGTTACCCTGATAAAGAGAAACTACGCACGGAATCGTATTACAATATGCCATACGTGTAAAATTGTAGTGTTATTGCTAGTCATTTTTTTTGTACATGAATAAAAATGGGTGTTAACAATTTAGATTTGATAAACAGACCTCGTCTGCTTTCATCATGTTCATTGTAGTGTGAGCTCGAGAAAATTAGAAATTCCTGGAAGTCATTACCACCCAGATATCCTTATCATTATTTTTACGAAGGAATGGACATATCACATGAGTAAACGTTTTGGTATACTCTAATGATTTATTTTTGTTATGATTGTCACGAGAGATCCTTTGGAAATGACATTGGCAGCATTTGTTCACCGTAAAATAGTAAATAAATAATAAAATGTAATAACAACACAAGCCAAAATGTTCCATTGAAGTTTGTTCCGGGAAAAGAAGACTAAAGATGGGAAGAAGCATAATGATAATCGCAAAGTTTTTGTAAACACAAAGTTTTATATCATAACAAACAAAGGAATAGCTGGATTTCTGTTTTCACACAAAATTTATTTTGCAATTAAGCACCACACAAGTGGAAAGAGAATGAACGCTATGATAATAATAGTAAACGTACAATCTGTTGTCATCTAGTGTTTTCACTTGTACCACCCTGAGAGCTTATATGAAAAATAATGGCCAAATATCCAGTAGTGTTAAGATTGCTACTATAAACCCAAGGTACTTGAGACATGTTCTTGTCTACTTGTATCGGAATAGCTATTTTGGTTGTTGTAGTCATCTTTGTCGTCGTGAAGAAATCCATTCCTCGCAATGTTGTGGGTGATTGTAGAGTACATGAAAACTCTAGCAAGACAAGAATTATGAGAATCCCTGGGTTCTTTCCATCATATCAAGGATGGAGTTCAGTAGAGCAAAGGAAGAAATTATTATACAGTTTAGAATTGTGAAGCGCGTTTAAGCATTTACGCTTTACTTTTGGTCATCATTGCAACATTCTACAATTTTCGTACGAACGTAGAATCAGTGTTACTCGTCTCAGAAAATTTTTGTTGGAGAGAAAGTTAGAAAAGGGAGAAAAGTTGCATGCATTGCAATTGTAAAATTTATGGTGAAAGTTTTTGAGAACGCTTTATGAATGTTATTGTTTATGTTTTTCATAGTTGTTCGTAAATTTCCTCCATTTTCTCGTTTTCTACTTTTGTTTCGCACAAACCGAGAAGTAGACTTTAAGTGCTTATTTTATATCTTTTATGTAGTATATAGTTGTATTATCAAACTCGCTATAATATTTTTGACAGTGTATACAGGCTTTTGGTGGTAGTATTGATGATGGAAAATCTAGTAAAAATAATTCATACGCGATGCGAATGGAAAGAATCGGGAAACGAACGCATGATGTATGGAAAGTTCCCATTTTGGGTGGAAGACCAAGCGAAAGTATAAACTAAGGGAACACGCAAATACGCTTATCGTGTTGGCCAAAAAGTGAAGAAAACGAAAGTTTCTTTTTTGGGAGGAGGGAGACAGAGTTACGACTAACAAATAACCCAAGGAGGAGTGTGGCAGTTGTAGAGAGAAGCATTAATGATTTCCCACATTTTGAAAGGAAAGGAAGAGGGGAAATTTATATTGGCACATAAAACAATCCCCTTCCTCACTTTTCTTTTCTCTTCCTCCTGACTCACTTTGCAATAATACACAACAGAACGTGGTACGAAAAAGGAAGGAAAGCTGCAACAACGAAAAGGTTGAGCACTTTCACTAAAATAAGAGAATGAATATACGATGGATAAATGAGCACACAGAGGAAAACTTTATGCCTACATCATTTTATCGTGAATGTATAGCTACTTTTACCAACCAACCGTATTTTTCGTATCGACTTGTCTTCAACTTTACTTTCGATCAGGGTGGTTTTTTCATTATATATGAGTTTCTGCATTCTATCGAGTATTGCGCTAACGCGTTGAATTATGAGAGAGGATAGGGAAGTGCTCACAAAAGTCTACCATTCGGTTTTTACATTTTTTTTATTATACGTGTATTGCTGTAATACTGGAAAATGTATGGGATACAGATAATGTGCTATAGTAAGTTGAAAAACGGAAAATATAATGCGAATTTATAAAGTCGCACATAAATCTAGGTAAGCGCACAATACGAGCAAGATTTTATGTACACTGTTGGGTGAAGGGTACAAGAAGCGTTTCTAAGGGCTTAGGGTACGTGAAGCCCAGATAAAATGTTTCCTACACTGACTGACTGATTGCAAATATTATCCGTATTTGAGTATGTATCAAATTCCGCTACAAAACCAAGATGAATTACGATGGATTTCCTAACATCTGTGAACCCAATGTTTTAGGGAAAAGGGTGGCGGATGAATAACTGCCGTCGTTAGTATCAATACATATACTCCTAGTAGCTACAAGGTTTTGTAACATAAAATTGCCAGTTTAAGACAGAAGCGTTCACAAAGGCTACCAGATATTATGGAAAAATATACATATGCTGCCACTACCTCATTATACTTTCATAGAGAGGGAGTACCTTAACGCTACGCACTACAGCGCTTATACGTATGGAATGCTTTCACTGGAAATAGAAATAAAATGGTAACGATGAGGAGGTCTTGGTTTATACTCACAAATTTTTGTACATTCGCGGATGCTACTATTTTTTGTTGTAAGCACTTTGCAGTTGCTTTTAAAACTCTTGTTTCTTAAGCCAATTGCGTACTACGCACATTGTATACTCTCGGAAAACTTATTACTACGCAATGTGAGAATGTATCAGAAGGTCGGTCTGAAATATAAAATCTAAAGTACAGTTAAAATCCACGCAGATAACCTCATTCCAATAAAACCTAATACAGGGTCAGTTTGTCAGTTAATGTTGTAAATGTTTTCTCTTTCCTTCTATAATTCACCGTTTCACCTTTTCCTATAAAACCCTATTACACGCATACGGGATAAAGGATAATTTCTTTACTCTGCTCCATTTTCCTACTGAAAAGATTTCTACCTATTTGCAAGAAAGTATGAGAAGATGTAATATAAAGGGAAACCTTTTAGATTTTATGGTGTATATCATGGGGGAAAGGATGTTGTAAGTTCCGTCTGATGCCGATACTTCTGTTCAGCATCCACTCTGTGTGGTAGTAACATTTTTCCCGTGATCAATAATCCCATAAACAGAAAAAATAAAATCCGTAAAAAATTTCTATGACTCAGGAAAATTTCACATGAGCAAAGTTATTCAGCCAAAATAGAGAGAAACCTCCAGCAGGATTTTTAAGGTTTACAGTAAACGTGAGTCTTACAAAGAGACGTAGATTGTGTCGCGGGGGTAGCATTATTGTAGGTTGGACTCGCAAAGAAACCGCATCGTAGGTAGTAACTGATGATAAGCTTGCAAAATCCCACTTACGTCAGCTTTACGACTTACTTCTTCCAACAAAATCTTTTAAAAAATAATCTTACTTGCCTTAGGCTTGAAAACAACAATGTACAACTACTATGGCTTTTTGTGCGGTAGCTGAATGCTGAAAAGCTGGGCTTGGGCTGCCTTTTACTAATAATTTCTGTGCTATATGATATCATGAGCATATTTGTCTTGAATATTGCTTTGCCCAACTTTTAAAAATGTCAGAAAATGTGGATTTTTACTATAAAACTACGTCTTAGGTAAAAGAACAATCTCAATTTTTAGGAGAAAAATGTGTTGTTTCTTATCGTTTGACCGGAGGGAATACACCGTCGTAAGACAAAGTTCACTTCCTACATGTTCGCTTTTCTAAGGAAATATTGGAGCCATGTAGCCTTAATCTTTTAAACACTGCTTCAAAGAAAAATTGAAATCTGAGGAAAATTGAGAAAAATGGAACTTGAGTAAAGCCAGAAAATTACAAAATATTCACTTTAAAACCCCTATGCTAGTTAAATTCCTTGAACTTTGCACAACTTTGGTTAAAGTTGTAACCGCTTCAATGGAGAACCAAACCAAACACCGAGTACATAGGTACGACTGTGAACGCCACCTTTATGATAAAATGCTAACTTTACAAAAGTGTAGTTCTGATTGTGGTTCCACGAGTAACTTTCTTTTCTGTAAGAGGTCTCTACATGTTTGTTTTGGAACCGAGAAAGCACAGACTTTCTCGGTTTCATAGCTGGGGGAAGTAGCCCAAAGATTACAACTTTCACCGCTAGACATCGACACCATGCACTGAGTTTTCAGGGCACCACGTAACTTAGTGAACCGAAGATTATATAGTTGCTGATAGAAAGAAAGTCACAGCGTATGAAGCAGCACTGTATATGATTAATGCAACGATATATTCATTTCATGTTATTCGATGCGTATATTTAGGTATTTATGTCACATTACAGTTTCACAAACCATTCCCCGGGTCATGGGTACTTCCACTATTGGGAAAACTCGGCAAAATCATTTGACAGAAAGGAGTGGCTTACCTGAAATCAACAAAAAAATAAGTTTGATTAGTATCAAAAGTTAGAATTGCAATACTTAACTTTGATTATAATGCGTAGGATGATTAACAAAAGCATAACTTTGTGCATAGGGAAGTACAGGTAAAGAAGAAAATCTGTCTTATTATGCAATCTTTCAAAACTTCCTGAGTCTTCATGCTTCCTGTTTCTTAAACTTCAAAACAAGTACACCAGAACATGACAGATCATATGCATTTTTCATGCTCCCTACAACCTTAATATATCTATCTTGTCTCATTTGTGCAGTCAACTTTTCCCTTTTAGAGGCTGATTTCCTGTTATGAAAGACAATGCATCCGTATATGAAGTTCAGTTTCAACCTCAATTCCGAGGGTCACAACGTAACAAGATTTACTTCCACTTTCTTCTTCAATGAAATGATATATTTTCCGGAAAAAATCCATTGTCTTTCTCCCTTCAAAAGAGAAAATATGTGATTGGATAGATGTATTTTTTGAATGAGCTTAAGAAGACAAGCAAGTTTTATGCTTCACATAAACATTTACCTCTTCTTCAGCATACAATCACTCGCATAGAACAAAACCCATCGCAAAATACAATATACAGCGACCATTTACAAATCCCGGAAGTTATGGAAGAGCAGCTTTCTAAATCAAAAGTCGTGACTGTTGAACATTTCCCCTGTTTGAATATCAAAATTGGGGAGAAAATGCGCTCAAAGTATTTACCAAACCTCTTTTCTTTATTCTCACAAGGATACGTCCGCTGTCCGCCGATCTGTCTTATTGTTTGGTTTATGGATCAATCGGGAAAATGGGCTTGTGTAACCAAAAAATTGATGCACATTTTTCCATTACATTCTCTTACGTAAGTGTACCACTACCATGCACTTTAGCTCTAAACTTTTAGGTGAATGGAAAGTTGAGAAAAGTCAAGTGCATCGATGATAAAAACAGCATAAAAAAGCTTTTTCCCACCACTCTCTCTCGCTCTTTTTTAAAGCATTCAAGCACAAAGAATTGCCAAGTCCATGCAGAACACTATTTTATTCCATTATATAGGTTTTACGCACACAAGTGTATATGATACGCACGTATAAATGTGATATATTAATAAAAAAGGAAAGTTGACTTAATGCTTCAGCCTATAATATAAAACATTCTTGTTTACAAGAAGAGCATTGCTCCCATACAATACTTTACGAGCTTTTAGTGTATTCCTATTTCTCTGAGAGTAGTTGGAATCTTGAGGGAGATTGAATTGCAGGCCTTTCACAATGCATACTAATAGAGACCACCATAGATGACTATTTTTATCCATTCTACTTTCAATTCAATACGCCATGTACCGAAAATACTTTCACCCGTATACCAGCACAAAAAATGAAGGCAGGTTTTAAATTTCACTCTAAAGGCTTTGTGGTAAAAGAAAGTTGGGGTATAGTGGTCTGGTGAACGGTTTTGGTTACAAGATGAGGGTATCAGCTTTTAGTTAAACAACGATGGAGAGATAGGATACTATAAATATACATCTAGGTAGGTAGATCACATCATTATTGTATGGATTCACAATATTCACAGAAGCATTTTCATTCATGAATGCTTGGAAAATGATGATCGCATATGAAAGGAAGAGACAATTTTTAGAATAAAACGAGCCACTATTCCCCCAATACTGTGTGAGTTCGCATAATATGTGGTTTTTCAAATAAAATTACATGACATAATATTGTTATGCTAGACGACCAAAGCCTACTGCCACCAGTGTGACTGGATAATGCTGATGCTGCAACCTTTCCCAGAAAAAAATATATGAAGGGAAAATAATATCTAGAAATAATGGTTCAACACATTTACACTGTCCTTGCGGGCAACTGTGTTGTTTTACTGCTTCCTTTGTTGCAGATGTCAACTTTTGAAATAAGCGGTTGCCTTTTCTTTTGAAAGAGTTAGATAAAAGTGTAAATAAGCATAATATGCATGCTACACATGCAACATACATTCTGAAACTATTTTATCCTCTAATTTCGAATTCACTTCTAATTTATCTTAATTCGTCTTCGCAATTGACAACAGAGGAGAAAGTTTTTGTGCCAAAATCTTATAATTCCTGTTAGTACCACACACGCATAACTTTCTCCTGTTGTATGAAAAAGTAGGAAAAAGAACTGAAGTAGTTAGAGTTAGGTAGTAGTTTGTTCGTATACCGACATCCGTTCCGTTTCTTACTTTTGACCAATGAAAAAATTTCTTGAGCAAATATTTGCCAATGTGTAATATAATCAAGTCAGCTCAACGAAGACATAAAGTAAGACTAATGTTGTTTGTCCCAAAACGTCGTTCATTCCTCGTCATGTTGCCTTCACGTAAAGTAGTATAGACTTTGCAGCAACCATGTTTATTATTGTAGTTTAGATGTCGCTCTTAAGCCTATTGTGCATGTATTTCACTTAAGTACACACAATAGTAATAGTAATAACACTGTTTATGGCTACTTTTAAGTCCACTTTGATTACTTTTGTTTAATGTGCACTTTACCATATACGCGCAGAGATTAGTATGCTGCAAAAGTGAGCAGTATTTTTTCATGCATGTCTCTAAATTTACAGTATCGTATACATACACTACTCACATTACCTCACGATTCGTATCGCTCCATGTGAAGCATGAAAAACTCTAGTAGTCATTTCATTACTTTACTCCCATACATTAAAAGTCTTTTGAAAGGATTGAAGCGTTTAATGTAATGTGGTGATTCCATTAAGTCCATATCCCACTTCAATTCAAGTGGTGTTAGGGATTTTGATGTTGCTGCCTTTCCTTTTCAGTGAAATGACCAACCTCGTCAAAGTGAAACCAGGAAGCGTGTGAGTACTATGTTCTCCACATCAGTGAAAATCAATGAAAGAAAGCTCGTTGCTCTTACAGAGTTGGTGATATGGTGAAAGTATAAGGAAAGAAGCGAAATGGAAGGAGAGATGTAAAACCAAGATATTGTTTAAACACATCATCATAACGCATCATATCTCAACAACCCTCAACAATAATAAATCTTTTGACTGGTGACTTTTTCCTTGCTTTTTTCCTTCTTCCTCTTTTCTAAACAAGCTTTATGATCGGTCTTTTCCCGTCTTCCTCTCTTTCTCAATTTCAAACTAAACAATATCACATCGCTCAATAAGAAACCTGAGGCACTCAACCAACATATCCAGCCAAGAAAACAGCCATAAAATATATGTAATATCTTAAAAACATCCATAAAACCTTCAAACGATAGTTGTCCAAAGAGTGAACGAATGAAAGGCAGTAAAATGCTTCTTAGATGAAAAGCATTAATGCATTATATTTATACGATCTCTCTCTCTATTTCTCTCTGTGTATCTGAATATGAAAAGGTGAACGCTCAAAGAAAGTGAGAGATGAAGATTGTGGAAAAGTACGTAAACATGAGATTGAAAATGGATTGAACCTGGAGAGAAAAGAAGAAAACGAGAGATCTGCTTTCGTTTCTACCCTTCTCAATTTCAAAAGGATGGTGATTATGATAGCGATGTTCGTTGAAGCTCAACCTTATTGCTTTATGCATATACGGGATAGAGAGTATAGAAAGTAAAGGAAGGCATTGTTTGTAGTTGGTCATCGTCTCCGTCATGAAAATGAGAAACATTTTCTTCTCATCATTACCATTCTTAAACCATTACCGTCTTTGTCAATCCTGTATTTGAAGTTATTCTTCTTTCCAAATTCAATAACTGCTTTGTGAAAATTGAGGAAGTCTCATAAATTGTGTATATTTTTTTAAGGAAAACATTAAAATGAAGTCGACAATGATCGTAGCCTGTTCAGTACTCGTTCTAAATTATGTAAAGAACTATAAGGCTTTTGATAGAGCATTAGTAATAGTCGTTAACGAAGAGTGCAGAAACCTGCACTCTATTTCTGAAGTATAAAGTTTCGCTCAATCAGTGAACTGTACATTTCTTGATAAAAACTGTAAACCGACTTCACGTTTTTGTGCAAGAGTGAAAACTTTGAAACAGCAATCATTTATATTTATATTTTGCACTTTAAACTGTCACAAAATATTTGCCTTTTCTCACCTTCCATATTTATGAATTTCACTGTTATGACTAGACGTAGAATCTCCTTTCGCATCAACCCCTTATCGCAATCATCATCAATACCATCACTATGAAAGCAATTCAGTTTTCCCCTTCAGACTTCCCTTATTGGAAAATCGTTTATGCACCCACGCATTAGGGAAAACGACCACACACTGCGAGTTATCCTCAAACCTCGTCAGCGTAATCTTTACGGCATATCCATTTCCTCTGATTCACATGAGAGATACTGCTAAATAAGCAAGCTGTAACTGTACATAAAATCAAGTTCTTTTTGTGACTTTCTAACCATTTTACTTTCAATTGCATAACCCTTCTCACCGGTTGTGTTTCAAAAGGACTATACAGAAAAATATTATGTGTTGCATAAGAAAATGGAGAAAATGCAATTTAGTCTTTGCTGCTTATGACATGCAAAACTTTTGAAACAACTGATCCCACGAGATATTGAACAATTTCATCATAAAAGTAACCCACTCACTCTAGTAAAAAGTATCTGATTTTTCCTGTTTAAAAGTGCATAGTTGTTATGCATCAAATCAGAATGGAAAATGCTTTAAATAATCTACATAATATGATACATAACTTGGCATACAATCTTTGACTATGAAAAGAAGCTTTACGTACGGCGGAATTCTTCAAACTTTCATTTCAAGCTTTCCCTTTTTCTGCTTTCTACCCAATATGAACAATATGGTGGTTCTGTATTGCGATGTATGTTCATATTATACCAACTCTAGGAATATGATGAAGTAGTACTTGTGCGGTTTGGCTGTTGCACTCTTGACTGCAGTTGTAGGGGTGTACTGTGCTTTGGTTCGTGGCAAAAGAGACCATGCCAAGTAATTCTTAAAAATAAGCCCCTTTACACAGAATTCAATTCCCTCGAAATGACTCCCCCTACGCTAATAATAGACACTGTGGGAAAAGTAAGAAAAAACTTTCTCCGTTTGCCTTTTTTACGGTTATACTATACATGGGATTTATGCACATGCACTATTTCGTGGCAAAGCGTAACAAAGTAACAATCCATGTGGGATGCAATGTGGAGAAAACGATACACGAAGAGAGAATCTCAGAAATGATTATGATATGGCCATATGCGTATATACGATTGCGTGCTTAGTTTGGCATATAAAATACTTTCCTTTATCCGCTAGCCTATACGTATATGTCGTTATATGATTGCACAATAATCTACTTCCCTCTTTTCTAATCATTGTGCATGATCACAAGAGCACAGATTTCTATGATCTTTATCACAGAGTTAACCACCCACAAAAAAGAGGCACGAGAGCATGAATACATTACATAACCCAATGGTAAATTGCATTCTGATACTCTCTACGACTCAGAAACTCTTTTTTATATTTACTTTCCCCATTCAAGTAAGAGGTGCTTACATAACCAAGATAAAAGGATATCGAAGTGGATTCAACCAGTTGTGCACGTGCAATACACACAATGCAGTCATATGACCTCTCTAATCTCGTTCCTTTTCTGTTCTTATTTATCTCTCTACATCTTACGTATACTCAATTTTTATCTAAAAATCCAGAAAAATGCTCTCAAGATTTTATATCAACTTCAGGCCAAAAAACCACAAGCAGAAAAAAAAATCTAGTCAGCAACTTTCTACATACTTATTACACTTAAGAGAGAGTAAGCAATGTGAAACCTTCGTTTTGCCATATCTTTCAAGTTAAATTGTTCCAATAATAATTCACTGATTCAAGTTTTCTGCTTTCCTTTATATGTCCCTGCACTATAACCTCAAATTGTAACTTTCCCGGGCAATGTTCCCAAATCCATACTTTATTGCTGTAGAATTACTTTCCTTTTATTTTTGGAGATCAAAGTACAGCCTGCTCAGCTCTTTTTCCTCTTTGTACAATGAAAACAATGAAAGGTAAATATCATGAAATGAGAAACATGACATATTTATTTCCATCTTTAGAGTAAAGAAACCAAAGCCTTTGACAATTTCGTCTTTTAATTTTAAAAAATCTAAGAACACTTTGCCAACTTCATGATTCGGTTTTATTACGCTTTTCATGCAAGTCTCGAGATTCTTTCATTCTCGAAAGCCATTATCAGTCATTCTCAGCAAAAACCCCACTTCAAAAACTTCAAAACGTGCATAATTCAATGACAAGTAGCACCGAAAATGTAAACTTGTATTTGCATCAGTGGCAAGACTCAATGAGGAAACATTCAAGAATCTGTGCTTGTTTTCAAATATTTTGAAAGCAGTCTGTCATTATTCATTCAAAACTACAATTTTGAGACAACCTCCGAAGAAACTTTTTCTCTACTCGTTTTTGTACATGGGCCTTTTAGCTATGTAGCTATTGCATACTCTATTTTTATCTTGAATGAGCAGCACTCTTGCTCTTCCTCTTTTGTTAATGAATAAATTATTACAGAGTGGAATCGTCTAACATGTAGTAGTGGTAGCAGCCACATATTTCTTTTTCCTCTGCCAACGTACATAATATATTTAGAACATTTTGCATTTAAGCTATTTAAAAGAAACCCTTCCGGATTTTTTCCATCCCAAATGTATCATAATGGCTTGGAGCTTTTACCACACAACTACTTCTCCTCGTACTCAGCGTACTGCATAATAAAGAATGCAACGAGAAAGTGGAAACGGAAAGGGTGGAAGCGTAATTAAACTTTTTTCTCTAGTTTTCGTCTCCGACGCGTCGTCGTTGTTGTTTTTTGTGTGTCGTAGAAAAAAGTGAAAGTTTAGTCATTACCGGCTCCAGAAAAATATTCACATTAAAAGCCATGATGATGATGACTGCATTAAGAGTAGGTACATGAAAACTTTCTTTCTGGCTTTTTCTATGCATTTAAAGTCAACTCAAACTCACCGACTTTGTTTATTCAGGCACTGTGATGTGGTTGTCAGTTAAGTATACCGTAAATCGGTAATTGGAGTCAAGTTTAGATTTTTCAAGAAAAATCATAAACTTCATCCTAAATGCAAATTACCTGTGTAAACCCAAACAGTAGTAGTTTAAATATTAGTATAACAAGTGGGAAAAGGTAAGTATGAATATCTGTCAACAAGCTAGTTGAATAGTTTCGTCTATTTAGCTTAAGACTACGCCAAACGATGCAAAATTTAGTGCTGGATGACGGAAGTAAGGGAGCAAAGTAGAAAAAGGTGTGCTACCATCATTATCATCAAACCTGAATGTTCATCACTTAACCACATTTTGTTTTATAGTTTCCTCTATTTTCCCTTTTGCCTTACACTTCTTCCTACTTCAGCTTAAATGGATATTTGGGCAATGTACAATAATGTATCCGTTGTAATACTGAGAATAAAGAGATTGAACTCCGATGCATGTTATGGGCACACACCTAAGTAATAATAAACATATGGACAGCACCAAAAAATCGATATTTTCAGAAAAACTTTGGATGGGTATTTTTAGATAGCCTATGATGTAAAATGGTGATTTGCAAAGTTTGGTGCTCATACCACCTTCCTAAGTCTGGTGGTTGTATCAGTGAGTTAACGGTATTTGCAGCTACTGGATTTCTGGGTATTTTTGGGATTAATTGCTTTGCAACATGCAACAGTTAGATTTGGTCGAGTTCAAATATCGTGTTCCAGGTACAACTTTTTGTGCTCTTTCAGACGAGCAATTGAGTATGAAATTTAGTTGTTTATATTCGTAGCTACAGAACAATGAATTTACAAATTCTCGACTTTTTCGGCAATTTTGCCTTTTAAGCCATATTGCTTTGCTAGGCCAGCATCATATGACCAGCTAAGTGTGTTGTTTTAAAGCAGCTGCGATTTGCTACAAGATACGTGTTTCATAATTGCATTAATATAAGTTACCTAAATCTGAGAACAATTTCAAAAAGTCTTGTCAGCACTGCAAAAATCTTGACCATTTGACTAAAAGCCTCATAAAAACCGTTGCAGATCGAAATTTCAAATTTTGAGAAAGTACCAATTAAAGTTTTTTGTGGGCTTTCTTTTGACACCCTGATCACAAAAATCGAGCAACAAA
>JAQIXX010000490.1:0-57853 GCA_034700605.1 Willowsia nigromaculata | reverse complement strand
GACACACAGACAGACGGGCAGGTGATCGCATTAACTATCGTAATATACGTTTTCAACGTATCCGATAGTTAATAAAAGCTTTTACAAAGTATGACACAATTTCTTGGATGAATTCGTTAGCAAACACTTTTCATAGCTCATGTGAATGCATACCTATGCATTCATTCAAAAGTGATACATGTTCATTTTTTGAAAAAGTAGTACAAATAATATGCACATTTTTCATACAAATAATCGTAATAGGGATGCATTTTCTTGGCAGATGGACAGTTTTTACATCTCTTAGGAGGGTATTTGGTGTACCGACAAGACTACAAATTCAAAATCTCAATGATGAAATCGCCTTTCCTTACTCATCGTTCATCATTTGAAGTGGTAAAGTGAATGATTAAATGCACATATGCATCAAAATATGAGTATAATGTGCAACGTATTCGTAAATAATGTTTACATTATGATGATGACTTTGACGATAAAGTTATGTATGCTGATAATGTACATTAGTGTGGCAAAAGGAACGGTATATTTTTTCTTCTATTTCATTCTTGCATTTCTTTTCTTCTCAGTCATCTCATTTCACGGCGGAACATACCAAATGGCTATATTAAGAGATAAGATCGCATCATTGTATGAGAAAATTACGTTGTTGTGCGTAATGCATTGCAATTATTATTATTGCATATTTATTACATTTTCATTTACGTGGTTTAGCAAGCGTACAAGCGTAAGCCAGGGCGCTTTTCTTGTGGTTAACTTGTTGCAACGAAGAAGAAAAATAAAAAATAAAAGAGCATTTGGATTCATTTGAGTGCAGGTATAATATGGGATTTTAGGATTACATGCGTTGCAGCAGGTCCCTTTATTCAAAGCATTATTTAGAAGCCATGACTGATGCATCTGCATCCACTCCAGTTCATGCTGTCATAAAATCAGCATGAAAAATAGAGAAAAAACTATTCAACTACGTTTTTAGTCCTTACTATCAGTCCAAGAATTTGTTTAGTGCAAACATGTGCTTAGCCTAGATATTATCTTTAAACAAAACGGTCTTAGCTCTTCTGGTGCCATACTGACCGCTTAATACAATTCCTTGTGGTTCAAATTCTAATACTCTGAAAGCTTCTCATGGGAATATTAAGATCTCGTTAAAAATATGATTCGAAGATATTATTAGTTCTTTCCCAGATTATTTTCTTATGATTGTTAATGCTCAGGGCAAACGTATTATGTATGATAATCTGATCAGATCACTTCTTTGAGACCGCTTAGTAAATACGCCTATTTGTATCATTTTTTATGAATACTGTATGTGTACTTTGTATGCTAGCTTAACAGAGCTCTTATTTATTTGATACCCTCTGGCCAGAATGCTACTTTTATCATACATTAGACATGCAACCGTAAATGAATAGCTTTATTTTAATGATTAAAAATTTGAAAATTAAAAACAAAGAAAGTATCGTTTTCTGCATTCAAAAATTATAAATGGTCCATTGTTGCAGCTGTGTGTCGTAGTAAATTGGAAATTCGAATAGGTGGGATAAGGCTAGTTTAAAGTATGTCACCAGAAAATCAACAAGAGATTATTATGACGATATGGCCTGAGCAAATTGGATCTCGAGGAAATCAGGATTTGAATTATAGGATTTGTCCTAATTTGTGGCGCATCTCTACAGAGGTTGAAAAAAACCTGCGAATAGCGGTATCCTTAGGGCAGTTTGATGGATTATCTCTAAAAAGCTGGGTAATATATGTGCAAACGCTTACAAATTAACACAAATCATAACATATCTGTCGTTCTTTTAATCTATTATCACAAGTCCGTTCATGTTGTCATCTACACTTTTGTATCAAAAAAATGTGTATGCATCCGAAATCACGCTCGCTCAAGAGTGATTGGTATCCGGCCTATTGTTTAAAGTAAACTTCATGTGCAATATTGAAAATTTTAAAAGGTTGTGTACCCATGTTTCTGGTTAAGTAATTCATAATCTCAGCTTATGTAAAGTTGTTTTTCGTAGAAGACAAAAATATTTTAATTACGTGAGCACATTTAAATGAGAGAACGACGAAATATTGCGTAAAAATGTACCCTGTACAATGCTACATTTGCTACATACCAGCTAAGTCCTCATACATGAACCCAACCCATGTGTAAAGTACTATTTACCTCACAACGTTTCTGAGTCATAATATCTATGCTACTGTCATATTACCAAATTGCTTTTCTTCTGCAGACTTCATTACCGAATCCGGAGCCCAAATGTATTTCAATTTAATTTGAATTATTATTTTCGTCATCCTGCAAATTATGCATCACAAATTGCTGTCATAAGTAAACCCCAGTTATTATGAGCACATGTGTGCATTATGCATTTCATGACAGCTCAAAATGTATTTAACTCTGTCATTGTTGTAAATTAGTCTCGCTCATCGCACCAATCTGAAATCTGCCTACTACATTACATTAAGCTTGCATTATTTATTGTATTGTATATACGGAAGAAGAGTAACAAAATATAATGCATAGCTCATGCCTGCCGAAATTCTGAATCAAGTTGTTGTATTTTCCGGATGAACTATCGAAACCATTCTCTTAACGTAGTTCCAAGATTTGCATGATATGAAGCTAGAATAAGTTGTTGAGCGGATGCATCATAATGTTGATCTGAAGGCGTAATGATCACAACCAAAACTACTTTTCAATTAACTTCGTATAAAAATCATTACAATTGTGACAAACCGTTGTAACAGAATCTCAAGCAGTGAATTCGTTGTGACCCAGACCTTACAAAATTGTACATTACAAAACGCAACTCGAAATATAAAAATCCTAGTAAAGTAAATAACTTCCTCGTTATCGCGGATGTCTCAAAATTAAGCTACTGTGCATATATACTCGACCCCACAACTTTGATAAACTTCTCTTTATTAATATTACGCACTGTCTATTAACCGTTGTGTCTTAAAAGTACATAGACGTAATATGTCGCTTAAAAATATGAAATGACAGGTATCAAAGAATCAAACATTTGTGCCCATCTTATATTAAGATAAGTTACAATGAAAAAATCAATTTGCATATATGCCGTACATTGCTTAATGTGTAATGGACCTTTGTGTACATAATTAAGTTTGAAATAGTACATGTGGCAATTCTCAGTTTAAGGTTTAAAAGATAAATCGGTTACGGTTTACTTTGTCATCACATCAGCTACCGGAAAGAGTTACGAAAACGATTACAGGATAGGGAATGGGCAACAACTTCACGGGGTATTATTAATTAAATCAAGAAATTGTTTTGATAAAAGTAGTCTGTCAGTCCCATTAATTGAGTTCATTCATTAACGCCCATTCATGCAGCACCTACCTTAATTGAAAGCTTTCATTCAGTTTGCCAACATTCACGTATATATTATGCAGATACTTTCCTCCGGATGAGTTAGGTAAAACATATAAAAAAAGATACCTACATGTATACGTTGCATGTCCATTATTTACAGCATTTTGATATGCATAACTCCACGGAGCATTTGGTATTTAGATTAAATGGATGAAGAATAATAATGTAGGCATAATATCTGGTATAGGGAGGAGATGAATTGTCACTGCCTCTGTGAATACGTGGAAGGAGTGACACGAGAAACGCATGAACTTGAAAAAGTAGCTCGTTCCTTCCCTGCCTATAAAACGCCTCCATCGTTGCTAACAACTTTTGATTTTGAAAATTCAGCGATTTTATATAGCAGACCGTAAGAAAATCGCCAATTTTACTGAGGTAGCGAATCATGACAAGACAATTCATTAGAGCAGACGTACCCGCATAACATTCCCTAACTACCTGGTGCGAAAATCATACATTTAGCAGTCAGCTTGTCTGCCCTGACGTTATGTTAGGTAGACTTTAGATCGCATAATGCACCGTCAGATGATTTAATAGGTTACCTAAATAAATATATCCTCCTATCTCATTTGGTAACATGAATTCCGGTACTCTCAAATACCATTGTAGATTTCCGTAATCGCTAAACAATGGAGAATATTTTTTATTAAAATATCGCAGGTTGATGGCATTTAACATCAGTGTGATCAAGAACACTTGTTAGACTAAACGGGTCAGAATTACTATTTATTTTATCAATATACATGCATACATGCTAATGTTCCAACACTGATTAAATGTGATTCAAAAAATGATGCATTACGCTTAGCTGTGTTCCTCATTAAGTATTTAACAGAATCAATATTCTGACACATTTACAACATAAAATGCATATCCAACAAAGCTACAGTGCAATTTATTGGTTCACTCTCGGAAATAGGGCATTTAAAAGCATTTAACCGTTTATGCAATTAGTAAATGAACGAATTCCTATACCCGATACATATTTTACATTTTTACATAATACAAGCGTCCGGTACTCCCAATTAGATTAATCAAATATGCTGCTGTGGATTGTGTAAGAAAGAAAGAAAGACAGACTAAAATTGTTCTTGATTCTTGATTGCCATCCTTAATGGTATTGCTGTGTTTTAGGTAAATCAGCTATTTAACACCGTTTCCCTATGCACTTGACTTCTATATGAAGTGTGCATATAATACCTAGGCATGTATATTTACATTGTAAGGTAGGTATACTATTTATGATTAGCCTGCCCATCTTCCGTCTTCTACAATTCTTGAGAAAAATTAATAATTTTCTCGTTTTGATTGGCATAAATGCGTTTTTTCTTTGTTTTAGCTGATATTTTAGAACTTATACTTCACTTCTGTTGCTTTTCATAATCCCCGGTGCTGCGGTAAAATATAAATTAATCCTCGAGGAGTTCATCGTCACGCTCGTTTTTCCACAGGTGCATATGTTTTGGCAAAAAAATCCTTACTTCCTAATTTTACTGTTTGCCCAGCAAACATTCTTAATTTTTACACACTAACCCAATGTTTGAAGAAAAACTTGGTAATAATATACATTGCAGGAAAAAATACGCATGTGAGCGGTATGCCAGCACCAGTACAATGTAATGACAAGTACATAATTCACAACAATGGCTTCAATTCAAACTTGACTGTTTTTGCAGAACGGTTTATGACGAGTTAATGGTATTTGTGTCTTCAAGGTTCATTACGTGATCATTTTGTATGTACATATATATTTAGATTAGCTAACTACCTAATAATTATTCAAATACAAAACAAAAAACTTAAGTCTGACAAATCAAACTGTCTAAACTTACAGGTAAGTAGTTTAAGTCATCAGTCATCATAGGATAAGTGAGTAGACAAAGGAATTTTTTTTATCAGTTAAGAGTTCATCTAAGTATTTGTCTGAGCGTTAATTACTCTTTACGCCAAAATATTGTTTAAACACTAATTATTGTAAATTTAAAATTGCGACAGTCTTCTTGAAAACATATTGGTAGGGGAGTAGCCGTCTATTATATTTTACAGTTATAGCTTATGCGTGTTCATAGCGTGGATGCTTTTACAAATATATGTATAGTAAATTTTTTATCAGCACCCAAACCAATTGGTGTTTTTAGTCTTTTAAATAATATGTGGTCATTCTTTTTGTTCCTAGGTCCAGGTTGTTTCACATTGCCCTTTTTAGTGACTGCATCTCAGGCTGGCTGAATCCATTTAGGCATTTCCTCTGCTGACACCTAGCAAGCATAAATATCAATGTATAATTATACTGACTGTGAAGGGTACACTCTTAAAAAAAAACAAAACTACAATGAAATTTCAGAGTCCTTCTTTACTTTTTAGGCGATTAGTAATTTCAAGCAAAATGGGGAAACTGCAAAAGTAGCAAAAAGACTGAATAAGTCATGCACTTGCTCGATTTTAAGTAATTTGCTTGTGCAAAATGCAATGGCAATGGACAATGATACACAATGGGTTTCAAAGCAAGGAGAATAGTTTTTAGGAATGCAAAATCAAATCTTATGGTGCAGAGCAAAAGAATAAAAAAGGCAAAAAATCCGAACGGTTACGTTTTTACAAAAAAAGGTCTAGAGCCTGCTCCTTTTGTGTGTGATGCTTATGATGAAACTGATGTTAAAGCTGATTTAACTGTTTATAATCTCATGAACCATAACTAGACTAACGCAACTTACAACACGATGAAAGAGTCAGCCAACCAACCAAACCTTGTTGATTAAATAAACTCAAATATGAAAGAAGATTCATGTGAATAAATAAGGAATCGAGACACATCAGCATCATCATGATCATCACAAAATTGCTCTTTTCTCTGGGTAAAGAAAAACATTTTTGAGAGAAAATGCATCACCTACGACGTACGTAATCCACACGAGAATGAATGATACAGAATATCAAAACAATGTAAGACACGGACTTTGAAGAAAAAAGCAAGTTTTTCTCAGTTTTTATACACAATATTAACCCAACGAGCCGAGGGATGAAAAAATAGTGCATTTCAAAATTTGCCAACGCACTACTGAACTGCTACTACGAACATAACATGCCTTTAGCAATAATTTCTCATATAAATCTTCCTGCCGTCCTCATCTTACCTTCTCATAATCATCATCACACAAATTAAGAGAAAGAAGTTGCACAAATAAAAAAGTCTACCTGTTCCATTAAAAACCCTTCATCGTTCACACAAACCTAGGCGCTGAACAGGAGGTAGTATCAAAGCTGTCTGGGCTGTGACTGTGCTTGTTGAATGAAACATGCAACAATAAAACATCAACTCATATTTTGATTTTTGTTGATTACCTATCGTTTGAGCTCATCATCATGATCTTGTTAATGATAATTAGGCTTATTTGTTATGTAAGACAATGTTACATGATATATGGATGTCTTGAGGTTAGGATACCTATCGCATTTTTCAGGAGTTACAGAAATGCACCTAATATTCTACTTTGTTGAATGCATTGGATTTGGACAATAATAGACGGGCGGTAATTCCTCTTTTTTGTTTTGTGTATAGCTCAACAACTTATTTACGAACATTTTAACAAGACGTTGTAATGTTATCACTCAGTGATGGCTTAAAGCAATAAACCGTTTCTTGGACTCTAAAAAATTCAATAAACTCTTGTGGATTATATTTTTATATTGTTTTTGAACTTTTCATGAAGATTAAAAACTTGGAAAGAACAAGTCTTGATAAAAACATTTATGATGGGTATGTTTTTATGTAACATGTAACAAAATTCATATTTCTCCCAAGAATGATACTTGCCTACACATATTGGTTGAAACTTCATAGTTCATAAACTTGCAAGGCGATTTGATGATTAGTACCGGTAGGTATGATATACTGTGATTGCAATGCATTGAGTGGAAAAGGAGATCTTTGGGTCAATCGATCACTACGCTTGTCGTATAAACTATCATCAACATCTACCGTCTTTATTACTTCGTATACGATAAAAAGCAATAAATAGTATGAAATTGCATATTTTGATTTTGGGTAAAACAGAGAAGAAACAAATGAAGTTGAAATTTTATTTTGTTCCACAAAAAGTGTATTCTTTTCAAAAGGCACGAACAAATTTTATGCATATAGTTTGAATACCTACTTAAAGCACCACTAAACGCACCAAATGGGAAATGGCTACAGATTTTTCAGATTTTAACAAGAGATATAGATGGAAAATGCAGATAATAATATGCAAAGATGATGATGGTCTAGACAATAATTATATCGACATGGTTTTTCGAACTGAAATAGGTAGGTACGATGAACAGCTCTGTGACAAACTTATTTTTCGGTCTAACTGGGGTGGGAAAAGCATGAATGAATGATTACTTTTTTCAAACGATTATTGAAAGCATGTCCCTTTTTTGAACCGAAGTAGCCACGCTTGGTTGGTTTGATTACCTTATAAATGGTTGGGAGAAAAGAAAAAGAGGGCCATACCCTCTAAAAAAGTAAATGCGCAAAGGCAAAATTTACAGTGTAGATGTATTTTTTCTATAAATGAATGAGACTAATAGCAGTGTGGCTAAATCAGATAATTGAAGTAGGTGAAAATACCTGTGTACTTGCTGGTAAAATTCTAGCACACGCGGATGTTTTGTGTCTTCAATTTTATTTTGTTTTGCAAGTAAGCACGGAAAAATTGTAGCATTGCACGAATTACATTAAGCAGCAGAAAAGAAAATGTGAATAAAGGAAATAGCCTGAATCTTTCTCTTTTGTTGGTACAATAGGTAATTTTCGATAACTCAATTTAGAACTACATACATTCCCCAATAGCGATCAGCCGTAATTTTATACTCTTATTTTTCATGTATGTAGGGATTACAATAGTATGGTAAAAGGAATGACCTTTTACGTAGTTTCAATTTCAATGAATAAAAATAATGATCGGTTGGTAATTATAATGTTCAGTTAAAATGTTACATTAAAACATTGGTCAAACTCATTTTTTCGGCTTAATAAGCATCTCACTTTTTAAAACGAAATTTTCCTCTCTAAATTATTAGCATGTGAGCGCAAGCTTGCGTTTCGGTAGCTTTACTATTATGCTAATTAATTACAAAATATGCTTCACCATGTTTAGATACAAAAGTTGGGAAATCTCTGTAGAGTCCCGTAGGAAAATCGAAAACGTAAAGTGCGGTATTTACGCTTGCTCGCGCAATCATCAGAATCCTTTCATCGCTCGAAAACATTTGCAGTTATGCGCTCATCATTAGCATTCAATCCCAACCGCCGATCCAATTTTTACTTTTCTCACTGAAATAAAAAAGGCGTGGTCGCCAAAACAGTTTGTTGAGATTTTTACAAACATAATATATCATCACACTTTCGGCTTTACATTTGCTGAGCCATCTAAAATTACGCTTTTATGTTTACAGCCAATTACATTGAGTGCACTTTTTTTGTAGACACCGCACCGCACAATTTCATGTGTAGTATAGTGAGTCTGAGCAATTTAAAGAGACTCATCGATGAGCACATCTTCGCTTGCAAAATTAGCAACAGAGTGCCATCCTCATCAAAGGAGTTCCATTCTCATTCTCTTTGTTTGATTATGGCAATTTTAATTCTTCATGGCTAATTAAATGAATAATATGTTTCACCCATTTCTAAGAGTAAAGGAAAAAGGATGTAACACATCACACTTTTTACGGCCACCTACCTCACTGCAATACAGTTTTACAATAGATCTTTATGTAGTTCTAGGCCAACTTTTGTTCCTTCGGCATCACTATTTTTGACAAATTTCATGAGGAAGAAATTAATAAATCCATGCTAAAAAATTGTTTCGTTATATGGCATCAATCATTATAAGCACCCCGATTTGCTCCAAAAAGTGTATTACACATTATGGGCATTTTTATAATACATATAATAATATGCACCTACATATATGCTATAAGATATACAATGTGTTAATGCTGAACTATAATTTAGTCGTTTGATACTGCATCACCAATATTTATAGTTATCATTTCAAAGAAAGTAGATGAAGAAAAAATATCTGTGTCAAAACAGAGAAACTGAACGGAGGTAAAAAAAATTGCCATGATAAATTATTCACCGTTTTGTTTTATCTGGTACAATGTCTGATGAAAGCAGATTAATAAAAATGAATGAATTTTGAGAAACTACTGAGGTAAAAGTGCATTTATAACAAAGTCCTTTAGTGTGTGCCTCGCATGTTCTTACATCTTTTCATACAAAAGTGCACCTGTTACAAAGTCACTTTGTCAGACAGAATGTTGACAAAAATCTCTACATTCATAGGGAAAATATTCATAAGCTTTTTACAATCTCATTTGTTGGTCGTGATTCATATGAAAATGCTCTTGTTTTAAAGGTTGACTTGCATCCTTACATGCTATAAGATTGATAACTCTGAAATAAGACAATTTTAGTGTGTGCTTTGTAAATTAGGATAAAAATGGTGCGGGCATGATGCAGGCATTTGGGGATTTTGGAGTGCAGTAATACTACAAGTGCAACATCACTGTCATCATCATCGCCTTGTCTTTATCACTATTAAAGCGTTCTGTTGCTCTTCGTTTTGAAGCTGAATGAGAAACGTGAGGGATTTTATTACACACTGTTTGTGTTGGTAAACAGAATAGACGACTCCTCATCGTCACCCATTGTAATGCTGAAAGATACATTTCACTTTATGAATATATTATTATATTATGCATTATAGTGCTTGCTTTTAAGTATGAAGAATGAAGCAACACAATGGCCATGATAACGATGAAAGGACTAACTCAAGTCATTCGCATGCTGTTATATTCCTTCATTTATGAAAATAGGTTGAGCATCACAAATTTCCCCATTTTTGTTTCACTTAAAAAAGTAAACTAAAAAACCACCGAAGACGCCACACTTTTGGGTTACTTTTGCTTAAGCAATCTCATAAACTTAGTACTTATTGTTGAGTTGACGTTAAGGGAGATGAGCACTTTCCGAGTTTACATGAGACTAAATGAGTATGTGCCTTTGTTAAAGATTCAAGTAGCATTCATGCATGTTTTCATAATCATCGCGTTTATTTCAGGCACGTATGAGCAGTGCATTCTCCTATCAGTGGCACTGCTGTTTTATCCTATTACTGCATTTATCATCCTCATCATCATTACAGTTGCCATCATAAATAGTTTCGTTAACCTAGGACTCATGAAATCTGCAGGCAACTCAATTCACTCAAGAAAGTACTCAAAGTAATTACTAGATCGAGAGTTTTCACCCACGAAACTGAAACTGGGCAAGTCGTTACTGAAGAGTGGAATTGGTCCGTCTCTGTCTGTAAAACTGAAACTACGCGTGATCACCTCTCGATTCCACCGATTATCACGGCTCGCAGATTAAACTTGACATGAGCTATTAAATTCGTATACCTGTCACATTTTCCCTTTGTTTCTGCCTTGCAATTTTTGTATTATTGATTATTATTGAGTTGCCTATGCACAATTGTTGTCGCTGCACAGGCTTTCTCATAGGCTTATATACCACTGACCTATTACGTTTGCGTTAAATGTCTTTACAGGAATTATGTTTAAGGTGTAAAACCAGTAAATGCTTATTTCGCATTCCAATGTCAGGGTCGAAGGAAGTAGGTATTTATAAGCATTAAATGTGCTATAAAAAGAAACAATGGGTATTTACATAGTTTTCATAATTACCTGTGCATGCATTATGCGTTGCTTTCACGGATTTAGGACAACCACTGTGTCTAGAACTTTAGATGTCGTATTAGTAGGTGGTTGTTGCACCTTTCGAATAGATTATGTACCTAAATACCTAATACCTATAGTTATGCTAGAGTATATTATTGCACTCGGGGCCACGGCCACACACAAGTGATTCTTCCACCGTTTTATTGCATAAAACTATTAAAGAGTCATAATATCATCATCATCATCGTGAATGCAGCGCTGATGTTATTTACAAACATGCCCGATAATAAGCTGATGGATACGATGATTGCAGCGTACCTTCCCGAAACAGTTAATGTAATAAAATTCTTACTCCAATTTTTTCCCACGCAATGCACAAAAGGCCTGTATTCTTTGACCTATTTTAAAGTCTGAAAACTTGAAGACGTCAATGATGAAAATGCATAATATCTTATTAGAGCGGCTGCGGTGAAGGTGGTAAGAGTGGTAGCAGTAGTGGCGGTGATGATGAACTTTAATCATCATCAACCTTGTATGTTATTTAATTCTGCACGTCTTCATCTTTGCTTCTTTTCTAAACTTCCTTATCGTGTGCCACCAACAATACCATGATTCTCTCTGCCAGCTTGGGGATATCTTCTTGGGTGTGAGCAATCATAATAACAATATTACTATGCATTAAAAATAGTAACCTTTGCACTATTATAGGTGCAATTACCGGGGTTGGTTGCATGCCACCGTGATATAACAATCAATCTCATGACCAGAAAATCCGTCTTTTCTCCTACTGTTAACTGTGCGTAGCTGCCAATACACACTTCTCAATCTATCTAGTTTAGTAAGAAAAACTATTCAACATCATTTTTATACGTTTATTGCCTTTACGGTAAGTCTACTTGTACTACTCTACGCACAACCAAATGATATATGCAAACGCATGCCTATGGTTTGGCATTTGAAAGAGGGTGAAATATAATGAATCTGTAGCATGAAATGCTAAGAAAGTGCCAAAAAGGGTTTAAAGGATTTTTGCTTAATTTTTTTCTCCAAAAATATTTGATGATGATATGCTTGAAATTAGACTAAAATACGTTAAACATTTAGAGGATCAATTATACACACCGGTTGTTTATGAACCATAAAAGTTTCTTTGAAGAAACACTCGCATGCCAAGTGTGTTTACCAAATTAAATTCAAAAGTGTGTGTACTATTTGGTGATAATAAAATGAATTTAAAGGAAAGGTAAACCCCGCGCTTTACCAGTTATCATTGCTCTGCAAAGTATTTTACGTGCAAAATGTAATGCTTCATATTTTGTGTTTGCTGAGATGGAATTTATAACAATGTCTGCTTTTTTTTTGTCTTCAAAAAATTATAACATTTTGTTACAGACGCGAGAACAGGAAAAAATGTTGGAATCACTCATGTGGTTAAGTATCCTATATACAAAGTTGCAAATCCGTTTTTGCTGTCTGGCTACGATGCATGTATATTTCGACTGAGGTGAAGTCAAGTTTCTACCTAATTGGTTAGTAAGTCAGAGAAAATAATAACAAATCGTTTCGTTGCTGTTGCGTCTACTCTATTCCAAAAAATCGGTTCAGTTACACGATATATTTCAGTACCTGACTGACCTTTCCCGTTTGTTACAATTTAGGTTGCATGATTTTTGCTCATCATAAGTATTTCACCTATAATACGTGCTTATTTGACTTTATACACGAATCTAATTCGATTATTGGATTAAGCATGTTTTCCTTTTGTGACTTTCTAGGTAACGTGGTAAATGACAGACAGCGCTAATGCTTTAGTTATGTTGTTGCTTAATATTTTATTCTGACCTCAGAAGTTAAAAATCTATAAATCCCTAAAAGATTTTTGATTTTTTCAAAAAGGAAATAACGTAACATGGCGTTAACTACTCCTATTACGCGCCCAATGATCTTCAAAAACAATATCATTATGTATTCAGAATAATGTATTTTCTATCCACAAATTTACCTTTCTCTGTTGTATTCCTGACTTGAAATAGATATTTTCTTACAGTTGGGAAGTTTTGAAAGTAATGCTTCAGGAGGAACGGTAAGACGTGTAAAAACCACACTTCATAAAATCAGGATTTCACAGTTTCTCCTATACCGTATTTTGCCAGTGAGCCATTCAATATTTAATGAACCCATAGCATATAGATATAGTTGTTGTTAGTTGAGCGTTTACTAAAGAGGGAAATCCGTGTTTTGCATGAACCCAAAATACGTAAAATACATTTGCTCACTTACAGAGCCCCCGAATGGAGCTTTACAATAAATAAAGGCGTAAGTATCTAATTACAAAATTAGTAGCATCATAAAAACTTCATTCAATCAAATTATTCACCTCTTCTCGCCGCAGCGGCAGCAGTAAGCACAATCAAACATGATGTATATTTATCATGGAATCTTGCGGCGTTCTACAGACAAAACATACCTAATAATACAATGATACCCTTTCTTACCTCATATTACGCCCAACATTCAAACTGACGACTGACGGGCACGTATTCAGTTAGCTTGATGCGCTTGTATTTAATTAACAGTCCGCGTATGATAGTATAAATTATTTTAATTGTAAAAATCATAATAAATTTTTGTTTTATTTGACGTCTCTGCGGTTCTTGTAATGTGAAAGCAATAAAAAATAGTCTATCAGGAGTTTATGTAGGCATATTTCTGGAATTGAAAAATAAAACTAATTTTATTTCAGTCTTCTCATTCATAGTTCAACATCATCATGAACGCCACCACCCTTCATTGTACAAGTTTTATATGTTTCCCTTCGCAGAGTGTTGCACATATCAATATCCTATATTACTCCCAACAATAGCCCCTTTCTCGTACTCAATTTATCATAATCATATTTTTTACTACTCTTCCTCTGAAAAAAGAAGCATACATTTTTCTTTTTGCAAGATACCTTAAATGCAGAAATAATATTACGCACTCACACACTCAACGCTCACATATCTTCCTAACGGGACGTTGTGGTTTTCTGTACGTAACAAAACGTAACCTTCATCGTGATCATCATCACATCATCATCATCATAATCTATCCACTTGCATATTCCTTTTCCTAGACTAAAATAAGTACGTATACGACGAAAGAATGAAAGGAAATGGTTATTGCTGCTGTGAGCCTGAACCACATTACAAAATGAAGTTTTTACTCTACCTGTTGCACATGCGGTGAAAATGGTGAATATGAATATAGAGGTATGAGTTAAAGAGCAACATATATGAGTCTATGTGCCTATCAGCCATGCTTATCCTGATTCTGGCTTCATGCATTTCCTCCCATCTTCAGTGTGGTTAAAAAGAGGTAAGCGCTTGTGTTTACTTCTCATATAAAAATCCCAGCTAAGGCAATACCATGTAATACAATTTACCCATCAGACAAAGCTTTGCTGAATGGTCTCCTTTTTCGATAAAAACAGTAACGACTCGTATGCATTTGAAGAAGAAGTAGAGGGAGAAGACGAAGAGAAAGATGTAATATGTTGATGTGCTCATAAAGATAACGTAAACTTTTTTGCTTCATTCAAATCCCACACTCGACTGCATCATCATAGCACACATTTTTTTATTCAGGAAAAAGCAAAAAAGTAAAGGGGTATGATTCAATGTGTATAATATGCTTGCTCACAAAGCGAAACACATATAGCCCAAATTCTACATTTTCTTCTCTCTCACACACATTTCTCGTTGAACTTCCTTTTTCTTTTTTTTTCTTACTTTTTACCTTACTGTACACTCATAGAATGACTGAGAGCTTTAGTATTATAAACGTACATATTCCCTCTTTACTACTAAAATAGTGTAAATTGTAAAGCATTCTTATTGTATTGTTGTTCACCTATATGCATAAAGTATATGAGCTTGAATTATTGCAATGCACACTTTTAAAATGTATATGATAGATGTGCATGGTGGTTGAAGGAGTGGTGGTGCAACGAAGAGAAGATTGAGAAGGGAAAGAAATGCCGTGTGCAAATTGCTAAGAAAGCTGCTGCTTTGATTTCAGCAAAGCTGTGTATTTACTCTAGATGCTCGGCATGGTAAAGGCATTGCTTGCATTGACATTGACATTGCAATTGCAAAACCCATGTGCTGCTTCTTACTTGTGATGCGTTTGCCTGCACGTTGTTGGTGCAAATATGATATTGATACGCGGGGGCACGGTGTTTACATGATGATGATACATGTATTTTAATGTTGAATGGGGAGTAAAGGCAACATTAAATGATAGGTAGAAAAGGGGTAAAGTATGTAAAGGGAAGGTTAGCCTTAATATGTAGCCTTATACAAAGGGGTAACTCCTGAAAAGAACTCGCAATCCTGAAGAAGATGATAGTGGTGCTGCTGGTAAAGTTCCTCATAGTGTTGATTATTGGGAGGATGATGATGATGGTTAGAATATACCGTAGGATCGTTTCGGTCAGCTTAGCTTGTATGATATAATCCGTGACAAAGAACTTGAAATCCTTCAGTCGTTGACTAACGCTCTGAATACCTTCTCTTGATCCTGCAACAGCAACGAATGCATATTATTATCATCATGAAAGTTTAGCAGTCATTGATAAGTATTACTCTTCAAGCTTCCCGATTCGGATCAGCCAGTACTACACTAGCGGCTGTAGTGGAAGTAAGCAACCAGGCCTTCATCATTCCTTCGACGACCTTTGTGGTGGCAACACAATTGTACACAGAACGACTACTGCGGACGGTGTGGATTCAAGGCCCAAGTTTTACCTTTGGTGCCTTTTTGTTTTCCCTGACTAGACACGGATTCTTCGACTGACATTTTCAACTGCCATTTTGGAAATATTGTTATAAATGGAATAGTTTCAGAAAGGACATTTATTGAAAACCACAAAATATTTTTTGTTGGTTAACGTTCAAACTTCGGAAAGTTATATATTTTTAATATTGTGACTTTTTTAAATACAACGACGACGGTGCATATTACCCCGGTTGAAGGAACCGATTACTATAAAGGGGGATTGTTCACAACCCTGCATTTTCATCGCAACTTTAATTTTAAACTGACTGACTGATTCAATGACAAACCTCAAGGTAAGTCTCAAACCATTTTTTTCTAACCTTATCTTATATTCCTCCTCTTCATCTTTCTGGTACAACTGAAATATTAGAATTTGTACTGAATGAAATGTGCGTGCACTTGTGTCAAGTTGAATGAACTGAACGTTTTCGATGTGAAAGAGTGACGAGCAAAAGACTTTCATTACGCAATTAAAAAAGTTAGTTGTATAGCATAGCTCATTCCTATTCTGGAATACTTTTACGGTTGTTGTCCACAACCATGTTCATCAGAAAGTTGAGAAAGTCACTGCTAAATGCCATGCCACATAATCCCGTAATAATATGTAGTTACATATTTCTCGTACTGTGCGTACATGCCAAAGTACAACAATAAAATATTATATGGTTGATGCATTTTAGAGGCAGAATTTAATTGCTGCATTTAAAGCTCATTTAATTGCGAGTGGTAAAAGAGGAAAAGAGTGAGTGTGAGATGGTTAATGTAGGAAGTGAATGTAAACGCATTACTGTCACATTTACCACAACGCCAGGAAAACGATATTATATCATAGCTTATGTGCATGCTAGAAGGGAGGAACCTTGACCATGATAAATGGCATTTCGTGCAAGCACAAGCACAAACAAACTAGCCTCTCAAAAAACCGCAGTAAAAGCTCTCGTCCGACAACATCACATAAAAATCATGCTCCTTTTATATCACAATAAAAATTATTGAAACTTCTCGCCTCGACGAAATTAGCCGTCTCTTATTCTCTCGCTCATTACTGCTACCTATCCCGAGTCGGCGAGTGAGAGCAGGAAAACATGAGATATAGGAAAAGAAACGCGACCAATAAATTGCACTTTTAGTGGATTCACAATAAACCAACGAGGCAGACAAAAGAGCAACGTGTTTAGATCCTTTGCTTTTTTGCTCCCTCGCCCATTCTGAAAAAAAAACACGAGAGTTGATGGTGATGATGAGCCTGTGCACATGCTTACTTGGCAAGTCTCTTCATATCATCCTCATCATCTTCAATTTGTTAGAAAAGACGAGATTTAGTAACGAAAGAATACGAGAACAAGCAAGCACGGAAGGCGTTGACACATGTTCACTTCTTCGTTCAGCTCAATAACATGGATTTCATGAGTTTTCAAAGTGAGAAAGATTTTACACTCATCGGAAACGTTGCGCTGTCAAGAATGCCTACATATTTTCAGGAGAATAACAAAGTTTCTCGTGCTCGTGCTGGCTATATAGCTACTGCTCTTTACTTGAATTTACTCTTTTCTTTAGTAGAATTTTGATGGGAAGGAGCATCTATTTATTTTTTAAACTTATACCTTCAGAAAGTAATCCGTAAGCTGGTAATAGGTTGTACAATTACTCCTTCTCATCAGTCTTTCCAATTTACTGCTAGCTCAGTTTGTACTGAAAAATAGGAAAGGACATGTTTCTTCGTGATAAAACACATATTACGCGCAGTCTTTAAAATTCTCATAAAGTGTGCAGTAAATAGCGGCAGATTTTAATAGATGAAGACTTTACAAAGGAAAATGGTAAAAATGTATGTAAAACATGCAAAAGACAAACGCAAGTGAAATCGTCGTCATCATCATCATCATGGCACGATTATGTGTTTTCTGCGGAAACTATTTTTCTGGTGAAAAATAAGGAATAGTACCTTCATGGTACATTACTGACGCTAGCTAGCTGTACAGAATAGATGAGGATGACTGGCTGATTTGCATAATATAAAGTTCATCAGCAAAAAAAGGATCATGATTTTGTGGCTAATTACAGGCCAAAAGGCACTATTACTCAAGAAAAGAGGGAATTACTTTTTTTGTCCGTAAAATGCATACCACCAGCGAGTAAAATAAATAGTTTGCACACACAGGAAGAAAGAAAATGACAAACACAGATTATATATGAGCCGTGGCATGATGATGAAGTGAAAGAGCATTCAACCCTTTTTCGTATGCTATTATTATAGCACACAACGACAAAATATATATGCAATAATAATGAAGTGGATCTATATGGAACATTGTCATAGAACACAAAACAAGGGTTGAGCCAGCCCTTACTGCCTACTTATACCACAACAATAATAATAATGGACAGCCATTAGTCATTAAATTTGAAGTTGAAACACTGTATTTTTTATCAAGGAAATGGAGAAAATGTCATGCAAAACTATGAGCAAAGTACCACACACAAACAAAAATCAAACAAACTTGCCTACGAGGAGGCATGCCAAAAGAATTGTTGTTTTCTTTGTTGTTTTCTGCCATTACCATCCATTCTCTTTAGATAGGTTCATCCTCATTTTTCAATAAAGCAGAAACTGTCAACAGCAAGACGAAAAACGGCAAGTTTGGCTGCTTAATAACTTATGCAAGTCATTGTCAAGTCCGAGGCGACAAAAAAATGTTACGTTATTATAAACACATACCCGATTTGTTTTGCCTGAAGGATATTTGATTTCATTTTTATAGCAAATAGAGTCAAACCAAACTTGGGCTTAACTTGTTATTTTCAAATCGCAAAGCGTAGAAGGAAGTGGATTATATCATGTCTGATCGTGGTGATGGTTGAAGCTCAAAAATGAAGCTAAAAAATTCTTGTCGTTCCATTGAAATTTCCATTTGGGACGTTTTCAAATAATGAGAGCATACCAGAACGGGTATAAGTCGGTTGAAAAGGCACTCTACACATTTTAATGCTTGTCATATTCGGTACATGAGAATGCTGTGTAAAGTGTAAGTCTGTTAGATATGGCCTGCATGCTTCATGAAGCATCAAATAAGGATTTTATGGAAATGACCATCATCTTCATTCCGAAAACATAACCCAACCCATTTTTTAAAAGCCTAGCTTACTTACAATAATCACAATCCTATTTTTTCAAGACCATCTTTTCAACATTGCATTTTAAGAGAAATATTGTTATGTCTTTGAACGAAAACGGTGTAATGTAAAACCAAGCGACTCCGACTTGGAGATTTATTAGCTTGCTCTTTCTGTATGAGTTTAACCGCTTCGTTGAAAAAAATCATTATGTGAAATCAAGCCACCCATAACGTAATGCAAAGTGCAAGGAGTTTGTCATTAGGATAGGTCCATCTCACAGAAAAGTCAATATATTCTGACTTTAAGCTTCCGAGTTCCTTTAAATGCAAATTCATACATAAAATCTTTAATTATAACTTTTGAAAATCTCATTTTTATGACACTGCTTTTCGATTTGAAATACGGTATAATGCCGACCAAGTTCGATTATGTAATGGGGTCCAATTGTACTTTTAATAGCTTGCCTCAAGGAGTAAGCTTAGGTGTCTTTCACCTTTGGCACTTGCAAGTTTTAAGGAGTTAAATCCGAAATTGTAGTAGTGTAGTGCAAACACACGTTTAAAATGCCTATCCGCAAGGAAAATGGCAATTTAAAGTTGTCTTGCAATGATTCCAAGTTCTTAAGAATCTAAAATTATGGGGATACGCGTGTCTTGTAGGCAGGTAAGATGTAATCTCGCATTGCTTAAAGATTGACAGGTCAGAGACCCGTCAATATTATTATCTTCTTAGGAAATAAAACACAGCAGGGAGTGATTTTGTTTACCTCTATGATTTTAATTGCTTCTTTGTTGGGAACACAAAGCCGGAAATTAGTATTTCACTTCTCCGGTTGCATCTCTTTACTCCTTTTATGACCCGGAGGAGCACACCTACCGCCTACCTACAAATTACAGAGATGGATGAAATGTAAGAAATACAATTTCAGAAATGCAGTTTACGTTACGTTTCAGAGAGCACCAATTTTGGCAAAACTATCGCACAATATTACTTTTTCAGCGGAAATTTGAAACACTAAAACAGTTAAAAGGCGACATTTGCCGCCAATTCATAATTAGCTCATTGTCAATTATTCATCTTCCTTGTCATGAACCTTTGATGACCTTAATACAGTAGTCTTCCGCTCAGCAAAATTCCTGTTGATGACATTGGTGCTGATGAACTTCACAAATCACCACAAAATATTCGCATGCTTGACAGGTTTATTTAGCCATTTCTATATCTAGCTGCATCCCCGATTGTAAGCATTTTCAAACCCTTGTATTTTCTCAGAATATTGTGTGAGGGAAGAACGTGACCATTATTATAAGCTATAATAGCAATAGATCCCCTTAATTATGATAACAGCCTTTCTGGTTTAGTTGCATTTTTTTCTTTTTCTATATTTAGCATGTCATCACGAAATCATTCAGTGACAAAGATCTCAAGATTCTCAAGTCAGGTTAAATCAGTCACATGGAACCCAATCATCTTGACGTGTTTATTGCTATAATATATCAGATCATTCTAAATTAGATCATGATCTTTATCAAAAGTGCCATGTTGCTCATATTAGTCAAAGTTTTTTTCTTGTCATCCTGCAGAGATGATACCTCTGTCATAATATTTCATTGTTTTTGTGGTCATTGTGGCTCACACATTAAATGTGTCTCGAGGAAAATAGAACTTAATTCATTTGCATTAGGAATTAGAAAAAAAAACGTTATCTTTTTATGGACATCACAGCTCACTCGAATAGTTTGAGCACAAGCTGTTCGCAAGCAGCAAAATGTATCATCGCTTCGAATAATGCGAGGTGATTTTATCTAAATCAGAACTTATTAGCAATGACAGGGCTTCCTTTCTCAGGCATTCACACTATACTACCTGCCTGTCGTAAAGGATGAGAGGAGTCGAGAGAGAAATAGACATAAAAACAACAATGCATTTCCATATTGTTAGGTTAGAATGGAAGGCAGGAAGAAGACTGCTTCAGTTGTCGAGATAAATATCTCTGGATGATGTTAGTTTGTCTCGCTCACGATCACCCTCGTTATTTCAAACGAACTTGTAATATCCAATAATATCATAATATACTGTTCAAGTGCTTAGTCTAAACTATGTTGGACCATTTATAACAGTAAAAAAGAGTTTTAAATAAGGAAAAGAACAGGAAAATTTCAAAAAAGAAAACCGCGTCAGGTAACACCACCAGAACATGTAAAAGCTCAAGCATGCATGACCTTGGGAAAATACTTAAAAATGAGGTTGAGGATTGACATTTTGTCTTTGCAAAACTGAGGAGATATGTATAGTAGTTGAGACTTGTGAGGTACCTGTTGTGTTTCTCCCGCCACTATGCTGGTGGGCTACGTCAGGATAACAATGACATTGTCATTTAACAATGCAAATGCAAAGACAGGCGAAATGAATTTTGCGCAATGGTTTACGTTTTGTATATGTGCATTGTAGTATTTAAGGACTTGTTAGACATCTGCCCTCTGCACATATCCGTTCATTAACTTTTGCTTATTTGGAGTTTTGGATGAAAACCGTTGTGTTGTACTAGCTGACTTTCTATTATTTCGGAAATTAAAGCCGCACCGGAAGATGCACAAGCTGATAGAAGTAATTACTACAGGTATTTACAATTCACCTGTTTCCAGAAGGAGTGGCATGACATGTAACATTATACGGTAGAGGATTACCAACAACTACATAATGAATTAATTCCTTAAACAATAAGTGTATGATATGCTGACAAAAAAAAACCCTGAGAAATTTTTAAAGAAAGCTTCAGGAACTAGAAGGGAAAAAATGTGCAAGCAAAAGTACCACGCAATCTTCAACTGAAAGCGATTCTGTTTTAATCTTTTGTTTACTGTACCCATGCACATTTTTGTCGGCAGAATCATGCGTGTGGAAAATATAATGTGTGAATACGTGCCCACTCCATCCGATTTCCCATGGCTAATGCATTCTAACAAGTAGAAAATGAAAATATATTGCATCTTTTTTCTAAATTTTTAAACAAATGCTACAACAAGTTGTAGCTTTACATTACTGCATTACTACATACTACTTCAATTGTTACTCAGTTGTAGCTTACTGACTGGTGTAATCATTCTTGGGAAATGATATGAATGAACTGGTTTTCTCCTTCTCAGCATCATATTAGATGTCCATATTATTATGTTCATTATTCATTATCAAAAATGTCGGATGATGACCCCAAGCACCTCCTAACTTTAATACGGTAAGATTAGTGTCTGCAGAGAAGTGCACTAGTTTATGTGAAAAAATGTAAACAAAATACAGTTTTGTCTGAGAGCACACTGATTGGCAAAGGTACAGCATGCCAGCAACAATCTCAAATTTAGTCACAGTTTTACTGCACCAGGAAACTCGTATTGATTTTTAATGTGTCGATGTCGATCGATCGAAGATGCAAATGGCACAAAGCAAAAATAACATTTCAAGTTTGTTGCGTGTATCCGTGTATGTAATGGAGCAAAGTTGAAGAGCTGTAGGATGCAGTACGTTTGGTCTTGGCAAAAGGTAAGGTGGTAGTGATTTTGAGGAGATGTTGTGACAGCTAACTGTATCTCCAACTGCATTAATTACAAAACACGAGGCACACAACAAGAAGCTAAAAAATGAGATTGTAAGTGACAAGTAGTGGTATTACGCAAGTCAAAGAACAAGGAAAAGAAAAATCCTGACAATGCTTATTATGCCAAAGGATATCATTGTCTATCTCTTTACTTTACTGCCTTTGCCCTCAAGTTAAAGAAATTCTTTCCCGTGAGACTACATTATTTGGGGAGTCAAAATCAGACTTTTTGACTATTTTTCGTGAATCACACACTTAATCTGCAACATCATGGATGCTCTGATGCTCATTGCATTGGCATAACATTTCTTTACCAAGCCCAACAACTAAAATGTTGTATGGAGAACATCTGGTTCAGTCAAATTCCTCAACAATGCAGTTCACTTTATTTTTTGATTCTTGGTTACGTGATATATTAACAATAACAA
Organism: Willowsia nigromaculata; assembly: GCA_034700605.1. NCBI lineage: Eukaryota > Metazoa > Arthropoda > Collembola > Entomobryomorpha > Entomobryidae > Willowsia > Willowsia nigromaculata. Next base: position 34,767 of record JAQIXX010000490.1, on the reverse strand, counting down.
ATGAAACTTAAGGTTTTTGAACTGAGGTAGTTTTCTTTTAGCTACCAGCATTTGACTTTAGGTTCCCTTCAACATGAAGAATGATAGGGGTATGTAATCCAAAATTTAACGACAAACAACTCAAGTCATGAGGGCCTAAATAGTAATGTACAATTGGTTCATAAATACAAGTAAGTAGCTAGTAAATACAAGTAAGTAAGTAAGTAAGTAGCAAGTACAATGTAAGTAGCTTCCACGTTGCATTTAGACAATATCATTGTGCACGATGTTTCACGATTACTTTGCTCTCACACCAGGAATCAGATAAAAAGTGCTCCTACCTGATGCAAATTGGTATAATATGTGTGCATATAAAAAATCAAATCAGAATGAGGATTCAGTGGAATATACTCATATCCTAGATAAAACAACAGTTTGCATGCATCCCACAAAGAGAAAAATTACAAAACAAAAGTGTGTGGGTACCTACTTAATTGAATGCATGCATATTACATTGAAGGGAAAGAGCATGTGCATGATCTTCATTATATTAAGGTTAGCTCTCAAACTAGTGCCGCTTTTGTTTCTGTCAGTTTTTCAAGACTAGACTGAAAAGAAGAGCATTGTGCGAGTCCCTATTATTCACCAAAAAACTAAAAGAGAAGAATCCGTGTAACAGCAATAATGAAAAATAATTCGTTCGTATAACACCGATAATAGTAATCTACTTTGTTCATTTCATTTCCTATCAAAAATTCGCTCGAAATCTAAGTTCCTTGTAGTACTTTACGCTTCTTCTTATAATAGGTAGCCTTTTTATTATGTGCATCCTTTAGAATAACAACAACACAACGGTTCTCTTTTCTTACATTTGGTTTGATACTCTTCCTTCTCATTATCACTGTACGAAGGGTTCATGATACTCTGACGATGATACAGTTTGGGATTATTTCAGCGATTCCGATTCAAAAATGCTATGCAATTTATCCTACAATTCTTCCTCTGTTTTTTGTCTGTTTGGATTAGGAGAATTGAATTGTTTGTCTGGATTTCATTTTATTCTTCATCTTTTCTCAAGTGAACGGCTTTTTTTCTTTCAAGAGTTTGCTTTCTATTATTTCTTCATCATCATAATCATCATCATCATCATCAGATTTGCTTTTGCAAGCAAGAGTGGTAGCACTGAGTTGTATCAATATAATGGCACACATCACAAAAGAAATGAGTAGGCATAGACCATCAAAAGGGTTGAACTGATCATCTTCATCATCTGCATCAGTATCAAAATGATTCTGCTAATTTGGCAATGGTGAGAATATTTTGCCAAATGAGAGATAACATAAGTAGGCACTAATGCATAATAATGGTACTTTGTAGTAACAGCATTAAGATTTTAGTTAGTGCAATATACACTTACCACTCTATTAACTCGCAGGTCGACTTTATTTTATTGCATTATTCGTATTGCCCCTGCTGATTTTCACGTTTGCTGCTATACCACAATCGTTTTATTTGCTAGTTGATATTTTTGCCATTGCAGACAGGGAAAAAAAATCTATTTTGATGCCAGCCTTATTTCTCTAGAGCATCTTGATCTATTGTTGAAGCTATTGTTGTTGTTATTATTATTCTCATCCTCCTACCTATCTTCCTTTCTTTGCTTTCTTAGTATTTCATACTGACTTGATACGTTTTTGTTTGGTTTGTTAGTGTGTGCTTTAGCAAGGTATAGCGTAAAAGTTGCTAGAGATTTCTGCAGAGGTGCAGTTCTAGTGGCGGAAGAACTAGTAGTATGTTCAACCTTTTGATATTTTTCTCATTTCTTTCAAACTATGCATTTCCTTCCTGTACTTTTTTGGTGTCTCTATTCATGACAAAGAAAACTTCCCCTTTTAAATGTTACATAATAATAATTCTTAATGCTCTATTGTCAATTTGATGAGAGAAGTGAAAGAGGAGCAGCAGGGTGCCGTTCTGGACTTGACAGGTTCTGTTTTCATATTCTTAGGAGGATAATAATAACAAAGAGAAAAAAATACTCCATTCAGCCAAGTTATTTTTATATTTAACTTTGTAGAATATAAGACGAGGAGGAGGATGTGATTCATAAACCGATTTGGTGCTAGATAAATTATCGCATTAGAGTTCTTATAGGCATCAGTATAGAAATGGAAGTCATGGCCAAATCATTACATCTGTCGTCGCATGGCTTGATGTCATAGTAGGATTGGAATGGACGCTGAATAAATGCTGATGTTTAGGTGCATAAAGATACATGCTTAACTAGGACTTACTGTCTGTCTGACTGTTGCTTTCTTTTCTTCCAATATAATCAAGGTAGCCAGTCATGCCATGCAAACATAATGATAACGATGATGATAAGATTGAAACGTGCCGATTTTAAAAGCTAATTATCAATAATAAATTTTGGCTGCAGTTGTATGAATCTCGTCACAACATGTTAGATGCAATGTTTTATTATTTTTGCAACAGTCATTATTTCTCCTATCACGTCTACTTTGTTTGAAATAAAGAGGATAATTCTAAATCTGCTTCCTTAAATCAGATAAGGATTTTCTTTCCGAATTACCTGCAAAGAATGAAATTTCTGCAATCTTCGAATTAAGCATGGCAGTTTGTCATATGACGAGAAGGATGTATACTTTTTGATTGAGCATTGCTTTATTATCCGGAAGATGCTATATGAAATCTCATCATGAATGAAATATGCATGCTATTGTGGAAACCTGAACACATAGAAAGATGGTTCAGCTTTCATCATTCGCATGTTATTTCTGTCAAGTTGTATAAAAAAGGATTTTGACGGGAAAGAGCTGGCACGAGACAGAAAAACATGCGCAAACATGTTACAAGAATTTCGTCTAGTTTCAAATTATTGTCAAATACTTGAAGCTTCATTATTTTTAATATTTTTTGTGTGACAACTTGACAATGCAAAATCTTAAGTGAGTAACGCACAAAAATATTCATTTGCTATTGTGAGCTAGAGAAAGAAAGCATACTATCACAAGCAGGATTTTAAATGCGACAACATTTTTTGCTGTCTTTAACTGTTACGTAATCATGCTATATAAAATTGTTTTTTCCTTGTCTGTACTGCAAGTTACACAACAATGGGTAGGCTGACACAGGCACTTGGTCAATATGAGAAAAGTTGTGCGCTTGCATAATTAATTAATACGCTGGTATTAAATTATGTATCATTTTCCTCACAACTGTCGTAAGTACATGAACCGCTCATCGGATTGTTTTGTGCAAGGCAAATCGTTTCATAACTTTATTAGGGTTTTATCTACATCAAACATTAAGGAACGGGACAATGGTCTTTATAAGTACATATTATGGAATGCATTGTTTTAACTTAACTAAACCAAGTCAGTCAGCTCTAACTTGATCGCTGTGTTTACTTTGTCGCACAGAATACTAAAGAACGATTAGTAGTTGCTTACTACAACCTACCCTAGAAAAAAGTTTACACATCCATTAAACTGCCACTACTAAGAAACCGTACTACTGAAAAAATTTGCAGACGGTAAGGCTTGTATTAGCTGCACGAATCGGTTTTAAACACACAAAACCAGAAATTACAATATAGCTTTGCGCTGTCAACTTTCAAATTTATGGCTGCGACTGCAACTTACACGCTGCATCATTTTTTTCTCTGCAGTAGCGTCTTCGTGTCTGTAAAAGCCTCATAATAAAGATTATATAATGCAGTTGTTTAAGACTTTTTTCAGTTTTATAGCCCAGTTGTTACATGATATTCTTATTCAATTTTTCCCTTTCCAATATCCCGATAGCATCCTCTTCAATAATTCCTTTTGGAAAACAAGACTCATGTAGATATATTCTATAACAGTTTCGAATGTGATGACCACTATTGTTTCTTTATATTTTTCTCCTGAGACTAAATCACCTCTCTGTTTGTCTTTTGAAAGTTGATTGAGACTCCATTCTTCAGCGAGGAACCGCTACTTAATTTTAAGTAGTAATTAAAAAGCAGGACCTTCAATGAACTCACTTTTTCTCGTAACATCATCAGCACTGTGTAGTTTAACTACGCTACATAATCTCTCATTTTTTCCCATTCGATTGAAGAAATCACACAAAACCTATGTTTATGCATATAAGTAGATACTCATAATAAAAGTAAGTACTGTGAACTTTTATTCTTGATCGAAAATGCAAGTCACTTGAGATTGAGGAAGAAATAGCAACCCATAAAGCTTGTCGTATTTTTTTGTATTAGGAATTTTCTTTATACTTTTGTTTACGCGTCATTACACATTCCCCTTTTGACAAGCCAAATATGTACATTAAATGTATCCTCTCAAAAATCTCATCATAACTGACAGTGAAGATAAATCTATCGCTAGAGATGTAGCGTTTTTCACTTCATCGCCCAAAATTGCATGCCTTTCTTTCACTTCACATACAAATCATAACACTTCTCTCTTGCTGCGATCTACTAAAGCAGAACCAATAATAGTATACACAATGCATGCAGAGTGAAGTGAACAGAGCATAAAATTCTTTAGCTAAAAAACGATGAATCGCGGATGTAAAACGGCTTGTGCAAAACTGTTTCGTAAACATATCAAGATTACAGGGAAATAATCTTATTACTTTGCTACTCCTCCTGCCTTGTTTATGGGAATATATATTGCCTTTTCAGCGGAGCTATTTAAGCTCTCTTTGGATGTTTCCTTTTCATGATCATCATCAATCTGATCGGTCCAACATAACAGTATTTACTTCACAGCAAACGCGAGGAAACGAATTAGAAACAACGAGGGCTTCGACAAGCAGAAGGGGTCAAGTGTGCTAAAGGGTAATGAGAAGGATAATTTGTAGCAACATAAAAAAAAAAGTTTCGCGCATCCTTAACAGTAAAAGCATTCAAACACTCCTCTAGCACCCAACGTAGTGTGTAAATACAAACTGATTCTTTTATAAAATAATTTGATGATGACGGATGCCTTATTTCTTCACGTGCTTGTGCGTGAATTCCTTAAAACCCGGTGTATTGAAAACGCATCTATCACGACCCCCATAGTTCGAAAGCATAAATTTTGGAGTGACTAGATGATGAAATGTGTAAGCATTATGTAAAAAACAGGATTTTAAAATTTCAATCATCATTCCCTTCGCTTCTTTATAGAAGATCATCATGGTTCGATGGATACACATAAAATAGATTTTTTCACCCATAATCCACACTATCCATTTTGTATTGAAAGGTAACATATAATGGCCAGCGTAACAAGGCAAGGTGAAAGAAACTGACAGAGAGTAGAGATGATGCATTTAACTACTATGAGGTATCATCACTTACACGTGAATTTGTGCTATGTTATGCGTAATATAGTTGTAGTTAGGAAGGTATAACAATAACAATGTTAGTAATGGTGGATGATGTAGATGGTGTGGTAAGAAGAAGAAGATGTGAGAATGGAGTAGCAGCGAATTTTTTTTTGCCGACGAATGTGGTGTAATATTATGATTATTATTATTGTGTGCTCTCACCAGCAACATCCAAAACCATAAACCATTTCGAATAAAATCTAACGGGTCATTTATAATTATTTCTGTCCCGGTTGATACCCACTAGTATAGCAGTCCTAGATGAAAATTATGGAAGCAGTAAAAAATCGTTTCTTTTAGAAGAGAAAAGTAGCCAGTAGCCTTGATATTACAAGTAGCTAATAGCACTAGAAGACACCAGCTTATTGTGGTGGTACGGTGGTTTTAGCAAAAAAGAGATACATAGTTAGCAAGATAAAAGTTGTGCGTGTATGAAACATGTTGTTCTGCAACGATATTATGATGATAATAACATTCGAAGAATAATATGTATATATGGCACAAAAAAATCACTCAAGATTTTTTAGACATAATTCATTTCTGGTGCAGTTGCAAGGCTCTTTACAAGAACGAACGTTAGGCAGGTTACGTTAGCTTCGTAATAATAATGATCGTTGTGAGCCCTGAAGGAAGGGGGTGATGATGATTATGCTGTGTTATATGTTTTGATCACGTTGATAATAGTCTTTTATTCATGTGTATGGATATGGACCTGTGGGTACGCACGGACATGGAGCTTAAAACTAAAACAAGTGCACCGGCAGCGGTTGTAGTAGAAAAACAGTAGTTGCTGTAACATTTCTGCCAAGAATAATCTTTATGTGTTTGTATATGCATGCGAATGAATTGGTGGAAGTATAAAATGCATGTATGTTGAGGGCAGAAATGAAAGAGTCTGACCTTTCTTTTTCTGATTTAAAAATCGCATTTTATGTGTACCAAAGCTCACCAAAAAATTAACTTTTACGGAACACATAAATAATAATAATAATACCATTTCAATACATGTACATACTTCCTCATTTACGCCCTCACTGTTTTTGCATGCTCTCGTTTTCGAGAATTTTTATGCATTTCTTCATTTTATGTGTTCATTTATTTGCTTAATGCTTCTCTAGTTATCTCTTGTAAAAGTCAGACAGAAAGCCACCTCATGTGCTTCTCCTAATAATTTGAAGGACTGTTCGGATCATGAACGATTTTATCATGCCTAAAGCAATGCACTCATAAACGTCACTGATGGATTTTAAAGCGTGATTTTCGGTTTGGTCAGTATTCGTGCAATTTGTTTGTAGAGAAAATGTGAGGCGTGGAGAAAATGGAGACAAATCATGTACATAGTAAAATTGAGTACAAACTGAACAAGAAAATGGTCATGAAACATGAAGAGTTGAAAAACTTGCAGCAATTAAATTCGAAAATATATGTACGTTTTTAAACGGAAGTACACGTTTAAGAGTATTAATGGCACAGTAATTATATATTTAATACATTTTGTTGATGTACTTATGTAACTTTGATCCTTACAGAACTCAACCGGAAAAGTTATCGATCTTAATTTAATTGCTTGAGAGCATTTTTATGATGTGTCTCGTAAAGCGTTTATGATATTTTCCATGTTTTCATGCCAGGAAATCTCATATTGTTCAAATTGTGTTCACATTGGCTTAAATATTTCAAAGTCAAAACATTACATATTATTATGAAGATTAACGAGACATTTGTATAGCAAGAGGACTTCCATCATACCATGTGAAACAGACACACCACCAGTCATGCACTCTCTACATCAAATAAATCATTAAACATACTCATTTTCCTATAATCTTCTCGGACCGTTACAAACACTCATTAATTTAAAACAGTCAGATTGAAGAGAGTTAAAATATCAGCTTAAGTTTTGCAAAAGACAACTCTTCATGGTGGAAGTTATAAGAGCTCACCCTGCGACAATGGAAAAAGTAGGCTAATCAGTCATACGGTCACGAAGATGACTCTCAAGTATACACACATAAATATCTGGCACCCACTTATTACTGAAAGAATGTCTCATTTGCATATTCTCTTTATTAAACACACAATTTCAACAATAAAAATAATGCGCGTAATGTGCTGATGTGTAATAGAGCAATAATATAAAAAACCTGCCAGGGAAGGAAATGCATGAATTTTCTCTCAAGTAGGCAGTTACTACATAGTCTCCGCTTTATTGTTGGTTGATCTCATTCGAAATATAAATAATATCTAGGTAATATATGCATATTTTTCTTTACTGATCAACTTATTACAATCTGAGCGGAAACTCCATTCGACTGCAATGTGAAAAAAATCCAGCTCATGCTTATTAAATTTTTAAAAAGAACTGCAGTCGCGTACCTAAATAATATCTATTATGCGCATTATTTATGAGAAGACTAAAGCCGAGAAAAAACCGGCCACAGAAAAGTATTAAAAGCTTAAAACCCACTCCCATTTCCGTTCATTCATGAATAAGCACACACTGACAGAATGAATGAATCAACCGGGAAACTTTAAGATGCGTCATCTAATCGTATATTATAAAGCTCGTGTACACCGTCTCATTTTCTTATTTTATTGCTTCGTAACTTGACATTTACTCTGTTGTGCTGACTGTTGTACTTCAAATGCCAATGCAATCCCTGGGTAATATATAATTGCATATGATGTTTAATACGCGCTGCATGTGAGACAACAACAGTCGAAGCATCAGCTCCACTGCCATCAAAGTTCACATAATAATAAATTGGCAATCCTCTTGTTTCAACAAAAAAGTCAACATCATAAAGTTCATCATATTATATCTTCCTGCCTGGCTTACTTGTATGCTCCGAGCAACAAATAAACGTTCTGCTAACATAATAATAACAATAATGATGATGACAATAAAGATTCATAGCTGAAAGGAATGTTATAAAAATGCAAGCATTATTATTACATGCATTTATGCACCTTTTATTCATGTTTTTAAAAGGGTATTTTATACCTGTGTTACCTACATATAAATGGTTGTGTAAAGTTGAAAAGTAAATACTGCAAAAGTGCAAACGTTTATAAAGTCATCATCTGATTATTCCCTTGCAGCTCTTTAACCTTTATCCTCATAAAAAAAGGAAGGAGACGGTCATGCCCTGCTCTAGTTTTGTGATCATTGTTGTTTTGCTCCTCAACCATATTTTGCTCTTATATTTCTCTTCACCCGTGTATCATTGTTAGATCGAAGAAAAATACAAAATGTAGATTTCATGAAATGATCTCGGGTTATGTCTACAAAAAATGATAATAGAACAATAATAGAAATACATGCTATTCCTTCAAAATTTCTCTGCCATGAATTTCCTTAAAAGGTAAAATGCACCTGTGCATTTTTGTGTTTCAATTGAAGACGTACACGTACCAAAAAGATGGATATGATTTGACTCGGTTTTATTTTTAGCATGAATTTAAATGAAAATATGCATGTCTTTCTACATTAAAATTGAAGCTATAAAAATAATTTCTCAACAATTGCTCTTTAATTCTGGTAAACTGTACTTGACTCAGAGTAACCCTTGTGTTCGGGCAGAAATGTTAAGGTAAATTCTCGGGCATATGTGATTCAATCATATTCAAGCAAAGTGAAATCTTCAGTGATAAGATGCAGTGATATTCAAGAACATACATTTCGCATAGTCGTTCTAGTTTTAGAAAAGCCGAAATATTTTTACAGTGTAAGTGATTAAGGGCAAGTGTGTATTACACAAGGGGCGGTTACGTGAAGCACACCGTCACTACCTTTGATACTATTTGGTATGTTTTCGAGGAAGAACGAAATGCCCACAAAAACGTGAAGTTATACGAATGTTGGTTCTTGTTTGCAAAAACGGTGCTAAATGGGAGTAAAAATAGCTGTAATTGTAACAAAAAGAAGGGCATGTAATGTACAACATATAGAAATATAACTAAGCTTTTACAACATTTTATCGTTGCGATTGTATAGCTGCTTGATACCGGTCCCAGAGTTCAAAATAAGTTGAGCTTTTTTGGATTAGTATATTACGTACATGCACTTCAATTACACTTCACTTAAATTTTTATATTACTTCATTTCTTGTCTTTCTATTTATTCGTTTTAACCCGCTTCTGTTGCAGCTTGTAATAATAGCATCATTTTATACTATTTGCCAAAAGAAAGGTGAAAAAGGCAGTAAGCCATGCATGCGTGCGTGGGTTAAATTTCAAACACGGGCTTTTTTATAAACTCTCTCAAGATTCAAAGAAGATGAAATAACAACAAAAAACCGTTTTTCGTAGACAAGCTCTAGTTACTTTAATACCTTTTTTATTGCTCGGATGGAATGTGTGTAATGCATGCAATGTAATCGCATAAAATGGCAGTGCATGATACTAGGTTAATTTTTATATCAGGGGCTAGCCTTCTTCACACACATTATCGTAAAAATAAAGAAGAGCCCCGAGTAGGATCATTAGTACAGAATTAAGTAAATCAGGTATTTAATTAGTGGCAACATAGGTAACTTCCTTATGCTATATACTTTGTACGTAATGCAATTAATTGCAATAGTAGTTTTGGCAGAACAAAACTTCGCCCTGCACACTTGACTTTGGCAACTACCCATTTGAATTAAGATAAAGAAAAGAAGTCAATGGCAAAAGTCGGAATTCTCCGTTTTTAAGTGCAATCTTTGTTGGTGAGGGAGTGGCTTAGGGACTTCTCATTTAATATTTTATTGCCTTTATTAAATATGTATATTTGAGTCAATTAGAAAACTGTTTAGCCTGTGACACTACTTCAATTTGTAACCAATGAGGAGAAACCTGTTTGAGCGTTTTCCATCACATTGATTTTCATAGAAACGTAATGGGTATGTTCGGTTTGTTAGAAATTTGAAATTTAGCATGAAAGCCGGTACGGTACTATTGTATCAAATTATAGTATTTGAATTACATGCGACATATACATATGAAATACCTATTCATGAGACGAAAAAACGGCACGCAATGATTGAAATCGAAATGAGAATGGGAATATGAACTGTCTTCTATGCGTAGTGGTTGTTCACCGTTTTTACGGACATTTATTTCAACCAAACAGACACAATAAGTGATAGTGATAATAGGCATGTGCTATCACACAACCTTATTATTTCGCAAAGCTTATAAGCAATATCAACTTATTTCTTGGGAAGAACGTCTATGCGTGCCTTTCTTATCGTTTTTTAAGAATCAAAGAAGCTACAAAGTTTTCACGTACGGCGAACATTGCACAGAGAGGAGACATGCTTCAGAAGAAAAGGTCTCATGAAAGAAAAGCGCACCCCTTCACTCCTAGCGAAGCACGTAGATCAGTTCCGTTGTTCATTTCATACTTCCGAAACGTGATCAAAGGCGAGTCCTTGTCGGTACCTCACGTTGTAGTGATTACTTGAGAAAAGTATAAAATATAGTAGTGTCTATCTTTCTATCGATAACTTAAACCGACCATGAGAACCTTCAATTTTTAACGCAATGGAAAATTTGGCAAAATATACAGCATTTTCAATACAAAAATGTTAATGTACATACATAATAAGACTTCAAATTTTCTGTTTACATTTGCTCAGTTTCTTCTGCACTAAACTTATCAAATAGGTGCACACTTCGCTGCTTCTATGAAATGCTTCTATAAACTTGCCCATATGTTCTGCTTTCATTGTTGCAGTGAAAGAAATTGTGCTTTGCACAGAACTACTTAAGATTCATCATTACCCGAACTTAAAATTTAAGTATTTTTGTTTTCAAAGTCAAGCGCCCTTTTAATGGTCAAAAACCGACCTAGTTTTTTTAACTAGAAGAAAGTAAGGAATCATTCGAAACAAAGTTTACTTGCGTTGTTAGCCCTACATTAAAATTTTTACTTTAAAAATCTCACGCGATCTCGCATATAATTTTGATCAGAGACAGCATTCTCAAACAGAGATTGCTCAGGAGGAGGAAGACAAATTTGAAAAGGTTCAACTTAAGAATTATTCACACAGACTAAGAAATGTACACGAGTAAAGAATATAAAGTAAAGTGTAGGGAAATGTGTTGTAGTCTTTCATAGATTTTGCGGTGGTTTCTCTGAAAGAATAACTTAAAAAGTTCCCTGCTGTAATCTTGCTATTTTTTGGCATGACGCTCTTTCTTGGAGTCTGAGAGAATCACTGAGCATTTCCCAACATGTCACGCATTCTTTGTCAACCTCAAACATTCTGCCTTACTAAATCACACTTGTATAAAGTGAACAGAGTTGCTTTTGAAAGGATTTGATTTTGAGGGTGGTGGCAGAAACGGAGAGATGAACAACAAGCTCTCAGCATGGTTGATATTTGAAGCAATTTGAACATGCATTTCATCCTCTAACACTTTAGAACAAGATCAACCGACTTTTGCACGATTATCTTTTATCTTACGATTCGTACCTCACATGCACATGTTTGTTTACCCCTATAATCATCAGAAAAGACTTACCCCATACAATATTCGTCTGAAAACACTGATGAACACTGCGCTACTTGTCTATTCCCGTGTTACAAAATCATTATGCAGTTGAGGTTTCTGAGGTTTGAAGTAGGAGTTACCATCATATCAGAAGAAAATCCATTGCAAGAAATATCGGAAAAGTACCAGGAAAATTTTGGAATTCACCGACTTGTGAGGTAGTTTTTCCTTGACACACGGACGTTTCTGACATCTTTTGATGCTCAGATATTAAAACCAAAAAATTCCATAGCAAGTGATTGGTTTAATTAGTGAAAAATCGGCATATTAAATCAATCATAAATTGGAAAAAGTTCGGGAACACCAACACCTCAACTTTTCTTAAATTACAAGAGCAACAACCAATCATTACTCTAAGTTCCATCATCAAAAGGGGAATCGGATCGTGACTTTCAAAAAGTGATAGAAACGAGTCAAGTTGATGATAATGACGAGTATAAAATGAGTGTCTTTTACTTAACTTGCGCAAATTTGTTCTACAGTACTCATTGTCAGTCGTTTTACTGATGATTATTTCTCTACATAGATCACGAATATTATGGTTATACTAAAAGATTTATTGTTTAGAATTATTTTCACTTGTAATGAACGCATGATAAAACAAAGAGGGCTGTCAAAGGAGGTGTGACCAGGTAGGTCGGTTACACATCCAATAACAAAGTTACAAACAACAAAACAACAATATCTCTTACAGGCAGTTGAGAAACAAAAGAATAGAAAAGAAATCAGTCACTCACAAAGAAATGCATCAACGTTTGGTACTTTTGATGCCCGATATTTTCGGGCCTTCTCAAAGGGCTTATTGTTTTTCCCCAATTCTTTATCATAACATTACATTGTAGTACATAAATGAAAGAAAAGGGTATAATGATGGGGATGATAAGTGGGAGGCTAGGCCATTAAATACTTTTTAGTAAACAAAACGGTAGTTGGGATTTTGACTAAATTGCAATCTTGTATTCTTTCAAAAATTTTAATATCATTTGGTAAGGGTACCCTTGCGCATGCGCATTTGAGGAAAGCAAGATAATTTCGGAGCGTCACCGTCACAAGAAAGACGTTGTGGTACTGACAAAAGAGTCGAGCATCATGATCATCCCTGCATTTATATCTCATTATGTCACGTCATTCCCCACTAATGACCACTGTATCACAATGCATCGCTGACCATATCTAATATGCATCTGAGCTTGAAAAAGTTAAAGATGATAATGTGCTTTGGTGAAATAGGAACACGAAAAATAAAGTGTATTTTTTCGAAGGAAGAGGCAATGAAACAAAGCTGACTTGCATTGTTGATGATAAGAATAATAAAATGCAACCATGAATATGCCAAAGTACTTTAGTGGCGTGAACAGTTTAGCAAGGAATCTCAGCAGTCTTCTTCAGAACATAGGCAGCCATTCTTTGTCAAACTCCTCGCGTTTCTAAAAGTTGGTCAGGTTTGACGGACAATGTCCTGAATTAATCTGTTAAGTTATTGTTGAGGCATTGAATTACCTTAAATTCTAGAATATTAAACAAACACAATGATCTTAAGATTTTGCAAAAACACTTTATTTATATAAATATTTATCACACATTTTCCACCACCGGAATCAGAAGTTATAAATTGCTCGAGACTATAGGACTGCTGGAATTTCTATAATGCTAGACGCTATACGTATGTGTGTGTTGTTAATTGTAAGCTAAGTCCACCCCATAACATAGCAAGAAGACAAACGCATTTTACATTGAATTATTCTGTAATTATATCTATCTTATCGTAAAAACATGCTTGGTCATTCATACTGGGATATTTAAACAATTTTGCCATGGTTGATTGATAAATACCCAATTTTACACCAACCATTCGCTATAAGTGTACCATGAGACGACACACACATTCAAAATATTGAATGGGAGGTCCAACTGGATTGAATTTTAATTAACGGTTCGAGTCGATTTCGTGTGGCGGAAAGCAACAAAAAAACGAGAACGCGTTGGTGCATTGGCAATTTGAAAATTGCCATAAAATCGATTTTTTCCCTAACTTGCCAGAGATGCATACGTGATCGGGCATCATCTTTGATTTGTACAGAGCAGAAATATTTTATCATGTTACAAAATAGACAGTGTTTGCAAGCTACCACACTTGCTCTGAGGTATGTGAACATACGACAAAACCTTGCAAGGTCTCAGTTTTTCAAGTATATTGACACCATGATCGTAGGTTGTTGACATCAAAAGGAATAAGACAGTTTATTTTGAAGTAGCAGCAGTAGCTACTCATCAAACACACGACTCAAATTCTATACAAACACTGCCGTAATGCCCTTTTTCTTCTCCTGTGACGCAAATCTTCTTCTTTCTAAGTGGTATTATCGTTGCTATTCAGCGCAAGAATGAAGAAGCGTTCTCCAATAAACCTTCTCAATTCATCTCTTTAGCCACTTTGCCTATTTTGTCATTTTTGACGAATGCTTGATCGTGCTCATATCAACGGTGAGATGGCTCATTATGAGACACTTTCCTATCATCATCATCCCATTAAACCTTTTTTGTGTTGCTAGCTTGGCTCGTATTTCGCATTTTTACTCTGCAAGTCGTACGTCGTATGAAGAACACGAACTCCTTTTTACCATTGCCACTTCTTCAACGAAAACCAAACCCTTCCTCGAATTCTCTCAAACGTCGTTTTGTATGACTGCATTTAGTACTTCGTTCAACACCTTTATATATTAGATAACTCAATACAATGAATAATACACATGGTCTTTCTTAGGCATGCTACCAAAATTCCAATCTGTGTCTACATACAGCTAGATAGAGATTCTTCAAAATAATTTTGGTCACTTGCACTACACTGTTCAAATTGAATCTTTCATTTGATTTAAATAAAAGGGGCATACCTTCTAACTGCAATGATGAGAATTGAGAATAAAATATTGTAAAATTATACTTGATTGTCAATCACTAAAACAGTTAGGCTTCACAAAAGTAAGTAAATAAATCAACCTGGACGCAATCGGACCATGTTCATGAATAGAATAGAGAATTGTTGTTCTCGTTGTACTATGCTTTACTTCAGGAGCAGCTTCTAATGTCATTTTTGAGTATATTAACTAATGTAACATGTCATCAAAATTTCTCACTCCCTCTCATCCTCATCCCTGAATTGCATAAAAGATTCGATTATTCATAAAAATTACATTAACATTACGAACAGAGATAGATTTCTCACACTCAAAAAGTTCTAATAAACCTGTCATATTCCGTAACCTGCAACAATGTAGCTAGAGAAGAGAAACGTTGACGAAACCAGGATACAATGATTGTTATCCTACCAGTGGGATACCTTTATGTGATAGTATGAATAAGGATTTTGCGTAATCCCAAAATGGATAAATTCGTCGAAAGAAAGCTTCTGGCTCCCGTTGTATAGGCAAGGTGCACACAAAAGATCATCATGAGTAAAATATTTGAGTGCGAACCATATTTGGAGCTTATATTATATTTTCTGATGCTATTATTATATCATACTTTATTGTAATCAAAATGACAGCAACCAGTGAAAAATGAGCGTGCTCAGTCCTGCTCACTGTTCACTTTCCTTTCATATATGCAAACTTTTACATGATGATAGACGTTTTTGCTTAATTTTCCTTTCAATTCTCAGATTTTACGGGAAAAATCTGGGAATTTATAACGGAAATTCTTGCAACGTAATCTGTGTACACACATTTCGCTATTTTTAAGGGATGAATGAATGTTAATGATGTATAAGACTTTCCTAAATTCTACTATACATTTAATATGCAATGATTTGAAAACTGAGACTTCATTTTCTAACATAAAGTATTCATTTAATTTACAGATGACTTCGACTAGGGGATTATTGAACTTGGCCTTATTCTGTTGGGTTGGAGTAACCGCAGTACATGGTAAGAGAACTGAATGTGTTTTTTCTCAGTTAACTATTTGCTTTAGTAGGTACTCTTAAAATATGCTGAAGAAAAGTAGCAAAAGACCAGGATTTTGCTCATTACGTAGCTATTATTAAAAAACTCACCACAACAATAATAGCCACGTCAAACACTTTTCTTATTTTGATTACGTTTTTCAAACATTTTCCCTTACAATACACGTCTTCTTTCGATTCTATTTATTTTGCACAGTCAGCAATTTACACACATAAAATTTATACAAACAATCCAGAGATCGAGTCTTAATTGATAATAGGACACTTTTTCTTTAAAAACTTATGATGAAGATAGTAGGTATGCATTTTCCACGAACAAAAAGACATTCTATAACAGAAACCAATAGTGTTATTTGCTCATGCTTTTCATCTTAGAGTTCAAATAAGTTTATGGCCTATCATTACTTAATGGAAGTCTAGATATTTTTTTACAATGAAACAGTTTTATCATCTATAATTCCGAGAAAATGGCATACATTTTCCATGTAACGAAGAGAAACTCGTCGGTGAATTGTCAAGAGGGGCATATATAATTAGGCGAACCGTGCAAGTCTGTAGAAGCACTCCAAACCAAATTTGAAAAGCCTGTCATGTATATTTATAATAATAACTTTGAAGCTGCTAGTTTGCACATCCACTTACTATGCACTACGAAATCTCCAGAACGCTCTTTCTAGAACGCCGTAGTATAGTAGCTAGCAATCACGCTTTGCACTCAAAAGTCAATTTACCCTTTCTTACGAAGAATAGTTCAGAGAAAAAGGGTAGAGTAAATAATTTTGTGAAATGACTAATTTTTAATCAGACTTTAAAATAAGCTTTTTACCTTCTCATAACATTTTGCACGGATCACGTTTTTGGACATGTAATTTCATTCCATTAATCAGAATGACTGCTCTTTGATGCAAGTCGCTTGTAATAGAATGCTGTTGTGGTACTATTAGGTATATAGAGTTGTCGTTATCATAATCAGAAAAGCATTCAAAGTTGAATGACAGCAGTTATTTACGAAGTACCAAGGCATAAAACGTGAACTTAATGCAACCACGATGAAACATTTGAGATGAGACTTTTCTGTTCAAAGATTTGTCTCCGACCAACAAATGAATCATCAAGATTTCTCATTTAAACTGTAACCACTTCTTCATATGTAATTTTTTACATTGATCTGATAAATTACTGTTTTCACTTAAAATCAAACCCCCACACTGCTGAAAAAATCTCAATATGATATTAGATGACAAAAATTAATGATTCGTGGGAACCAAGCTTTCTACCTCTGGATGTTAAAAAATAGTTTAATACTTAGATCATGCAATATGTGATAGCATTAACCTCTTCTGCAATTACATCTTGGTGCACCATGCACGAAAGCACATGCAAAAAAAGACAGAATGTACAACGAAAAACTTTACAAACAACTTTACTACACATTTACTTTACAAAACTGCAACTGAAAAGAATTACGCTAAAAGTTTCGTTTTGATTATTTTCTGAAACGCTTGTGATAACTGCCGAAACTGACCATCATCTTTACCTTACCGTTACCGTGTGTGTTGGATGATCGATCATGTGACTGACTTTGACTTCTCTAACAACAACACAATTTGTCACAATTTTGATTGAAAACCCATTCGCTAACATGATAACGAATGAACGAACGAACGGGTCTCATAGGACTTACAGTGCAGCAAGTCAAAGGCAAAGCCTATCCACTTAGATCAAGTAATTTGAATTCAGTAATCATTTGATTTTACAATAGACAGCTTTTCTGCTTGCTTACAACTCACATCACTTTCTCCATCTCTCCTTCTATATGGTAGTGTCCAGTCATAGTTCTTGTCAGTAAAGTAGTAAACCTGTAGTTTATTAGTTCGTAGAAATTAGCAGTAAGTAGATAATAGGTTGTACGTGGAATGATTTTGACTTTGATAGTAATCGATCGCCATCACTAGCGATTAGGTATGTTTTAGCATTTTTTTAATTTGTCTTGAATGACCCCACCCAAACCTAGACTTTTGACGTAATCGTATAACAACATTAACAACACCTTGACTGCAATACTAACAAAGTAGCTTAAGCACATTCCCTTTATAACATATTACCGTAAATGTATGTCTAGTTTGCTAATGCACTTGCAACGTAAATTATATTTTGCCGTATTTTTCCTTTACACATCACCGTTCCCAGTTTTATATGTCCTGTTCTCAATGCGATAGAGTGTGTGTTTAACAAAATTAGGAAAATGCTCAATCCCTAAAGGATGTATATTTAACCGAAAATATGCCATTTATTTGAAAAAACTAACAAATAGAAAAATCTGCATGTTTAAAAAAATATTTAGCCACTTGTACATATATATCTTACTGAAACATTTTAGGCCATAATATATCTTCAGCAACACCCATACCCACACGCATCTTTTTGTACACACAATGTACATACATTGAAACCATTGACCTCTTTCTCTTCTTTACACAATCTTTCTTTAAAAAAAATCTTTTTATCCATTAAATCAAATCTTTTACTATTTTTATTCATTATAACTATAAATATAAATACATTGTAAAAACGTGTTAGAAATGTTCAAGATGTACAATACTATTTTTAAAATTGTGGATATACTTGTATGTATAAAATTGGGGTAAGTGCAAAATGTCATTTTCCGCACCACTTCTTTCCGCATGCTGACCAAACACAAATATTTACGATGTAATATGAAGTTTAAAGTACGAAAATAAAAGGGTTGGATTGAAATATAAACATGCATGTTTCCTTTTCCTTTGCCATGTATGAAAATAGCCTTAACCGGATTTGAGAAGCTGACAGATTTGGACTACAGAGGGAACACATACTATTCAATTAGAAATTTGTCACTTCATGAATGCCAAGGGTGGTGTCGTCAAGAGCCGGAGTGTGCGGCAGCCGCATTTAGGTAAGTTCAAAGTTTTATTTTTTACATATGTGCAATATTGAATGACATGCCCTCTCTATTCATAAATTCCTGTATTCATTCAAATTAAAAATAGCGTCCTTGATTAACCTATTCAAGCGGATACAATACGACCCCCTTTTTTGGCACAAAAATATTCATTCACTTATAGCTTCTAGTTGAATGAAATGTAGCGTGACTGGAGGTGGATTTTGAAAAGAACAAGGTGTAGGAAATGAATTTGTATTTCTTGTTACATGAACTTTAGTACTAATTACATTCATTTAGAAGACAAGTTGATATTTTCCCGTCCATTTTTTCACTCATTCATGTAATACAAGACAAATTTTTCTCTGAAAGGGTTGCGTACCTACTTGAAGAAAGAAATATTTGTAACCCGAGGGGAAATCGAGTCATCGTCTTCCGTAACAAGCGTTTTAGTGAAACGGAGCTCCCACGCTTAATTGAAGTGCTTCTTAATTGATGATAAACTGTCATTAGCAAGTCTGTGCACTATTTACTAGACAGGTGGTCGTGCGTTGCACAGGGATGGCGTAATGCATTTTCTTTAAAACAGAGAAATGATCACAGTTTGTGTCGTTTATGTACAGACGTAACAGTTATAACAATGCAAAATGTACAATATTGTTATCTTTTCTTCGTGAAACTTACGTTACGAAAGAACCAAGATAATGTCAAGAGCAAGGTTGAAAATGCCACGAGCAATCTTCCGTTGTAGTTTTTGAAGAAGTGGCATAGCAGTGTCGTATGTTCGACGAATATGTACAGATACCAGTACAGGAAATCAAGCAGTTAGCCGACCGACAAATGAGATTGCACATATGCAAATGTAAGAATTGAGATCATTACGTTGAAACTAATCCGGTACTACTGCTGAAAAGGGTAGATTGATGACAGTTTACCATACCAAGAAGCAAGATAAATAGCGAAAGAAAAAATGCATTGTTCAATAGCTCGCAGGATAGGCTGATAGCATTTCCCTGTTTTACTCTGAAGAATGTTTCTGTTTTGTAGTAAATGAAAATTTTCTTAATGACATATGTGTTACGTAAAACATCATTTTTTTCTCAATAAATGCTCTAAGACTAGAAGGAGAAAACTCATTTGGAACGAGAGGATGTGAATATTTTTGTATGTGTGATATGAAAATGATACTTGGTGATGGAGGTGTAATGTAGAGTGGAACTACGTGCACATTACTAGGTAAACTAACAACTGAGAAATGTTTCTATTTAAAATGTCACCGTTATCTTTATCTTAAATCTATGCTAGAAATTAACAAAAGGAATTGCTGTTGTTTGTCTGTGTTTTTGTCAGAAATAAGTTTCTGTTCTCTGAAAATTTAGTAGCTGAACTGTAGAGTATAATATTTATTCAAATCGGGCATTAGGAAAGCCTCGTATAGTGTCACAAAGCCCAAAATGTATCGTTATCGTGGTCATTGTCACCATCAACAGAACAGAAGTGGCGAAATTCCGAATTGCCTCAACAGCGTCAGTATCAAAAACTACTTTTAAGGAAATTGCAATTTGTTACTGAATGAAAAGTAGGAAAATTGCATTTTACTGTTTGCAAAAAAAATGAGCTCTATGCACCCAGTGAATTCCATTCCCAAAATTATTTGGCCGAAGCGATTTATAAAACGTTCCATTTTCCCTAATTTGTTTAACGAGGCGCCCCTCGCCCTCGTTATATGTCGCATGACAAGGGCCAATTTTATAAAAGTGCTTAGTCTAAAATGCAACCATCAATCATTAATGTTTCAATAGAAAAATCAAGTAGCTCTTTGTAAAACGACTGCTATTGATCAATGAAATTTCGCTGCTTGCAAAAACCTTAAATGAAAGAACCCATTTTAGTATGAAATAGTTCGTTTTATCGGGTAGCCCTATTCAAAAGGCGACAACGTCTGTGTCCGCTCTAGTCTCGGAGATTCCACTCCATTAGTGTCAGAAGAAAAGGATTGTCCATTTATGCTTATCAGCAGATTTTCACAATCACAAGTTTTAAGTTTCTCTAAGAAGTCAATTTATTTTCACAAACAACAAAATCCAAGTTTTTTCTATCCTGTCATTGCACGTAATTCTCATTTTTGATAGCTTCAAGAATGACTCAATCGTCGGAAAATGACTAATGATATGTCTCCCACAATGCATATCTCAGCAAAATTATGAAAACCACCACAATGATGTTTTATGTACAATAACGGTTTACAATAACCTGACCTATACTTCCAATAGATCGATTGTCTTTTTTGTTCGAGTTTGGAAAATCACGACGTTCATTCGCCCTATCGTATTTTAAGGTTTAATGAAGCCATAATTGGTTCACCACTTTGGTTGCACATTACTTAAAGTGACAATTGAATCCGCTTCCCTATCTTTTTAACATTAATATTACTTGTATTGTAAAAGAACTTTAAGCTTATGTTTAATAGAAGGATTTAGTCTAATGTTTGGAATTTTTTATTATACACTCAACAGTTTCGTCGTAAATCCGTTAGCTCCAGTTCAAGAGACTCTTTGTCTCCTTCAAAATGATACCACAGCCCATAACCCAAGTGCGGAACCACAAAAAGCCGCCTCTATGTACTACATGGTCAAATTACACATTCGATCAGGTAAGCAATGAAAATTGATTTAAACTCTATTTCTCTCGGCGTCTTGTTAAACTTTGTTCAGTTACAAATCATTCACCACAAATCAACTAACCTGTATTGACCGGCATCGTTACACGAGGAACTTAAGAGTAAACAATAGTGAACCGAATACTTTGGTTTAAAGATTATGATAATGGGTTTCAAGGAAAATGGATCTAAGATGATACTAACGATGTCTGTCAGTAGGAGTCAGTAGTGAAATGGGTTTTTGTTGTAACGTTATTTTGATTTCACGTGCATTTTCTTGCATTTTAAGATTTTAAGTTCTTCGTGTGCAGGGGTTCCTTTTGCAACATATTTTTGTATAATGACAAGACCTGTTATGTTGACTAGGTTTAGTCTTTTAGTCTTTCCATGATGCGGTTGTTAGTTGCAAGTGAGTGCATAATCAAAATTGTTCACATAAACTTGATAAATAATACGCAAATGAACAAAAATATTTTTTAAAATGATAATGATCCTACGATAGCGGGTTGGATACGCATTAGCATGATCATTTGCAAAATTCACGAATAGATTTGGCCGCTGGTACCGGCATATTTTGGTAAATCATCAAATCATCTTATTTTTCTTTGAAAGGGCCACCAAGATTGAGTTTTGTAAGAGAACCACAAAAAGTAGTGATGTGGTGCAGAAAAATCTATAGTTTGTTTTATGCGTAATGCGTTTGTAGCCTCAAGAATCAATACAGAAGTTATATAGATAAAATCCCGATTATAATGTTACAGGAAGGTAGCTCGTAGTTGAGAAAAGTATAACATGATGTTAGTAAAAGTTAGCAGCATTTCTTTCAAAATAAAAATGGTGATACAAAATGGGTGAGTTGAGGATATGTCGAGCAAAAAAGCAAGATATAAAAAGCGAGGAAATCGGATAGCTTTTATCACAACAAACGAAGACGACACAGTTGGATATGTCCGCTGATCTTAATAACATTGATAATTGCTATGATTATACAAACAGGATGAAAACTTGTTAGCTACAGTGTACACTATTTTTGCAATCGGTGCGCTTCCCTCAATTATTAAATAGGACCGTTGCCATTCATGATCGATAATTTCTTTCTTTCTTTAAAATAATATTTTCATATCGACATCACTTTTTGTTTGAGTATATGATTGGATCTTTCCTAAAAAACAATGTGAGGAGCAGAGTAGGACATTTTAAACATTAGCGATGTATTCATAAATCATTATCTAGTACCATTCGTCATTGTATTCTGATTCTTCTGTAAACAATGACACATTATGACAGTAGTTATTACACTAAGCAGTTTCACCACTGTCGTTTGCTAAAGTAGCAGACAAGTAAGTAGTGTATCATTTTCGTAATTTTCATATTATACTTTTCTCAATTCTCACCCATTCGTATTTATTTTTAGTGGAGCAGGAGACGAAGCAAGTTTTATGTAGAAAATGTGGGAATGTAGAAGTAGGAATGGTGGCATAAGTGTACCACAACAAGGCTACAGCCGGCATAACCATTATAATGTTTTAGAATTCAATAGTATTATTCTGTTTGTTTAGCTGAAGCTTATTAGCATGTTGTTAAAAAACAAAACTACCTGGCACATACATCATCATGTAACTAGTGGCATACCAAGAAGCAGGAGCAAGGACCAAGCCTAGCACTTTAGTTAATTTGCCGAAGCGAAACATTTTGTGTCCGAGAAATCTAGTTACAATACAACATCATTTTACGATTTTGCGTACTTGCAAATAACCCAGACATGGCGAATTGAGACATTACAATTTTCCTTTAAAACAGTCCTTTGTTTTACTTGTCAAAAAGGAACATGCGTAAAATGGTTATACCTATATGTATATCCCCTACATTGGCCGTATATAATCTCATGCTATAGTTGCGAATATTGTCAGAGAAGCTATATTGGGATGCTTTTCGGATGTCGCCAATTTAATTTACTACAAAAAATGTACAGCGCTTACAGTCGACAGCGACAATGTAGGTTAATGATGTAATATGGATTGCATGACATGTGTGTACGCATATGAAGGACAACTCGCATTAACTCGTAAGAAGAAGAACGCTGAATGTGTAGACAAACCTATCGACTGCGGTATCAATCTCATTAACAAAGAAAATAATGGGACTGTTTTAGCAGAACATCTGTTGAATTTCTGGTACATGTGCAACTGCCACTATTTCTCACTCGCACTCCTCGGAAGATAGACACATACAACAAGAATGAATGGCAAAAATTGAAAAAAAATTGAGGACAGGCGGAATTTCGTTATTATTGCCGATGCATTTCAAAAATGCAAGTAAAGTATGCAATCATCCACCTCATACCGTCTTCATCAGTATACAATAGGGGACTAGAATTAGGTGCTATTTTTAAGTTACTACATTATAATATAATTTTGAGCAAACCAGCAGCTAAAATTGTATTAGTCTTGAAGTAAGATGTTTTCTTTTACTGCCAGTCCTACTCACTGAGTAATTTACTATTTTGAGAGAAGATGTCTGTGGTGGGGCTAATGCTACCCCAATGAAAGCCCAGTGTGAGGCTTGTTGAGTTTACACCAAGAGTGGATTGTTCAGACGGAATATATGCAAGCAAAAAATATTTCCTTGACCTGCTTAGTTTTGCTTCTCTCCCTTTTGCAGATTTCAAACTGAATGAATGAAGGGTGGTTTGTGTTTAAATGAATAATAGAAATTCAAAATTATATACATTATTTAGGATTCGGGAATGTACAAACATTAACAATGCCTTGTTCGGTCATTGAACAAGACTCATGCAACAAGGGAACCGTTTGTTTACAAATTCTGTGTGTTTTGTGTGTCTTTGAGGATTCAGCAGCTTAAAGGATGGCATTGCAATATATTTAGGTATACAAAAACAACAAATATTTTTTAATGGACATATATAGTATATAGATATATCATACTAATCATTACATCCACACACGCATAGTATTTAACTGGGATGAATGCACATGAATTGATGAATAAATCTGATGCTGGTGCATACAAGTCAACGGGACCGAATCGTTTCCGGTCTGGTAAGCATCTCAATCTTCATCATCATCAAGAAGCATCTTATTATACCTATTTATCTCGTGGTAAAAACAGGTAGAGAAACACACAAAGTGGGTTTTCTACACACAATGTAGTTTAATGATAACGTGGATTTTTGCTACTTTTTTCCTTATCTCTCCCTGAATTCTATCGCACATAATTTCCACTGCGTATGATAAAATGAACGAACAACTTACTTTGTGATAATAATCGCAGTATTGATAGGAAAAGCATAGGTACCTACTTCATATTTGTGCGTTAGAGAGGAATCCGTTGCGTTAAACTGCAACTACATGCAACTCTACTTATCCGAGAAAAAACATTGCTCCACAAATCGAAGATCTGCTGATGAAATATATGATGAATTACAGTCATTACATTTATATTCCTAATAATTCGATCAGGTTTAAGCGAAACTTTTGTTACTGCTGACTGTTTCTACATTGGCTGGGCTAATCACTTTAATTCATTTAAATAGTTTTGCCATCTCATAAAGCAAAAAGGGGGATTTTGGCCAGCCAAACACAAAAAATCAATTTAGCATGTTTGGCTCACTAGCAGAAGCATATTATCAAGTAACGCAAAACATTACAAGATTTACCGTAGTAGGTATCCCAGATTTTGGCTTTTACGCCGGTAATCGCCAAAAAAAACTATTCTACATCATTTCTTATAAAATGACCTTTAAATAGAGACTACTGGTAGCCTTTCCTACAGCTTAAGTCATGCAACCCGAGTAAATTTTCTTCATTGCTCTCATGAATTGTACGTACATCTACCACACAATTTATAGTTCAACTGGTCAACCTACATTAATGGAAAGGAGCTAATGGATGCTTCTTTAATGAGCCTCAAGTACTTCAGCATATTTGACCAGTATATGACGAAGGTGATATGTTTCCTATCATAAAAAGTGTTTTCTCTGGCATGGTAAATCATTGCTGTAAAATCAATGAGTGAAGGACAATAATGATGTGATGAAGAAAGGCACAAGTGAACGTCACTGTTCTTGAAACTAAGTCTTAAAACATCATGCCTTTTGTAGGTGTACCGCAAATTGCTGTAACAGTAAGTTCCCTGCTTTTTGTTAGTCGGATGATTTAATGTTGGAGAGAAGAATGAAAGGCTTTCATTGTTGTGGTACATTTTCTAAGCCGATATGCTTCAAGTTTAGTTTGTAGGTAACTTTTATTATTGAACATTGTAAACTGCAATAAAGTGTTGCTTTTCTCAAATGTGTTACAATAATCGATCAGTATTTTGAAGAAAAAAATGCATAATTCATACAAAAAAGTAAGCACACTTAATATATACACTTTGCATTTTCTGTAAGAGAAAATTTTACGAAAACAGTTCAATGTCCTCATAAATAATCTGTGAGTAGCCTTATTTAACCACTTGCATAGTATGCATTCACAAATTTCGGATAACCGAAAAACAAACAGCATGTTTGAGTAGGACTTTTAAAGACTTTATGTGTCCAAAAATACTCCATACCAGGAACCCAAAATTCTTAACACATCATTCACTTTGAAATCTCCGATAAGGGATTGTTATTTGAGTAAATGTTTTCAAGAATCTAATTTTACAAAATGATGTCTCTATTTTTCCATAATACAATGCTAAAATTAGACGCATATCTGTGTAGATCACGATTGATATGAAATCATGAAATTACGTGGTAAGTGCTAATACATAGCAAAATTCAGTCGGTATATAATAGCTTGGGATGGATTTGGATAATGCACCGTTAACACGTAAATATATTTAAATCAGGGCCTGTATCAGTATAAATTTGTAATATCGTAAATATGAGAAGAATTTGCCTTTTCGTTGTTTTACCACACTTGTTAACTATCAAAAAATTCATGATTCCTTTGATGGGTGGTTCTGTTCACATGTGCTACTACTACGTCGCTCTGCTTTGTGTTCAGAATCGGAATTGGCTAACTAAATGGCCTTTAGATTTGAATGTAGTTTGATTTGCATTTGTATTAGTTACTTCTCTGCTGGAGATCATAATGGACCTCGGCCATGACAAAGAAACCCCGCCTTTGTTTTATTTTTTCTTAGTTCAAGAATTTGACTTGATCAGGATGAAATTTTATGAATTCTGAATATAAACTTGTTACTAATTTACAAATTTTTGTTCTGCATAAAAAAAAGACTTAAGCACAAAATATTAAAATGTTCATGTAAGAGATATCATAAACCGGTGTAATGACTTGTGATCTTTAGCCTTTGTTCAGATATTAGTCGATGCCACAGACAACTTAATGCATAACATGCAGTATGTAATGTGTTGAGATCATTTCCCTCGTCCTATGAATAAACTCGCATCTCCATGCAATTACTCCCAAATTACATGGCTTACCGTTAAGAATGCCAGCATATTTTGAAGGCAATACATTTTGAAGCATGTAAAGGTTGCAATAAAATACAATGTTTTTTTCTATTCGTTAACTCGTTAGTCTTCTTTGAGTTTTTTTTTTGTTTTGCGTCTATTGACTCACATACTCGACATAACTGTCTCAAGGCAGGGCTTGTTGCAGCTGAAACTGGGTATGTAATTAACACCAGCTTTAGTACAAATTCCTAATGGTGCATGTGCAACTGCAAAACGTTTACTACAGGACAGGGATTTATATAACCATGTAAAACAAAAGCGTAACTGAACGAAAATGCACTGTCTTGTTTCTTGTCACACCAACTAATTCTTAAGTCATACATCATGAAGCGTTGGTAAACTACATGTATGGTAACATATTATCTAATGTCGGTCTAACAAACGTTTTTGATCATTTTGTGGTCGCTGAGGCATTGTTTTCCGCACTTATATCTCTTCCTAGAGATCTCCTTCAACTTATCTGATTTGTTATTTTCTAGCGAAACACTTTTGTTTTGAGTAAAACCGATTTTCCCAGGAAATTGGATTGTACATTAGATAACACTAAGGATGGTATCTGTGATCTGCTATTAGAAATACCAGACCTGAAGGTACTATAGTATCATGCTCTGTTAGGGATGGACAGTATAAAATGATGACCAACGCGACATTATCGTTTCAAGCTTTAAGATTCTAGTTTCTGATTTTCAGTGCTTCGTTATGCAAGTACTGATGTTGCACTATAACTTGAATCACCGACAATCAAAATGTCCAAAGTGAAATATTTACAAGTAATAAATAGGATTTTCGTATAATATCCGTCTACCATTTCAATTGCATACTTCCATTAGACATAACTTAGGAACTTTTGCGAATATAAATACATGTTTTGACTTACATTTTGGCATACTAAAAAAATGAGTTTGCTAGCCTTTTATTAGAAACTTGTACAAGGAGACCTTTTCAAGGAGAAAATAGTGATTTATGAGAACAATCAACATGCATACAAGTTGTATTCACATCATCGCTTTCTAGGGTAATGTAATCTCAGGAACAACTCAAGCTCTTATCGCCATCGTCCTCATCATCTTGATCATCATGCATGGTCGTCTCCGTCTCGCCATCACTATTCTGTATAACATCTTGTTTTTGATCATCTTGTAAAATGTGAAGGAAAAGTAATGCCCACGATTGCGATTAAGACTTCCTCATGATGAGTTTTCGACAGTCTCTCACTTGAGTTGCATTGCAGCGTGTCGAAAAGCACTTGCCATATTTTCTTTCCCTTCGTTTGCTTTGGCTGTGAATAATAATATCAGCTAACTAACTTAACTTCGCAAGGCTATAATGCAATAATGTAGGAAAGGGTAATATAATGAGCAAGTCAAGAGCAAACGCTCTTTTTTCTCTTTCGCCGCTGTCAAAGAAAGGATATGGCTTGGTCGTCTCTTGCGAAAGTAAGTAGAGCAATGGAAGGAGAAAGAAAGATGAACGTACTTACGGGATTTTTTCCCTCTTGAATTTAGGAACCAGGTCATCTAGATATTGGTCAAATCAGGCAAGATAGCACTTTTAATGCCCATTATACACATAGGGAGATCCTGTCAACCATCATTGTTGTCGTTGGTGGTATATAAGTTGGTTACTTGAGTGAATATTTTGCTACAACGTTGTCTGATTTGATTATGACCAGAACCGCATTTAAATGAGAAGAAAAACTCCATTTTCGTGGATGCAAATGTAATTAGAATGATAATATGATGCCGGGATGATGATGATACAATTTTGTAAAGTGGTATCATGGTTGACAATACACGATTGTGTGATGATCATGGTGATACTTCATGGTAGGTGATACTGGCAGTAACTAAGTTGGTGCAGTGTTTAACAAAGCGGCAGACGTGAAGGCTTACTGATGATGAAGATGAAGATATAACAATGAATATTATGTAGGCATTGCATAGGTTAAAGTTGGGTTGAATTTTCCCAGGAAATCACACTTTGAAATGTAGACATTGCTCTGCTAGAGTAAGCTATAATAATAATAACATAATGGAGTGGTAAGGTTTGTTGAACAAAGTTCACATCACCATCATCATTACAATGTACCACGCACGCTAATGCTGTATATTGGATAGAATAGCTACGTCCACATTAAATGGTAATGCACAATGCAATTCAAGAAGACATGGTTGTCGTGAGTGTTCTCATTCTAAATCACGTGAGAGTTTGATGGTGTGAATTCTGATGGCTTGGTTTCATTTCTATCCTTATCAATTAGATATTGGACAAGAAAGTTTTACTCTATAAATATGGATCTTACAATGTAAGCTTATGTACAAAGAAAACATGATTCTTTCCCGGTACTGAGATATGCTGCGTGGTATATGGCACAGGTTGCAAAATGCTCATAATTTACATGTCTGCAAATATACACTTGAATTTTATGTTCATCTAATGACATCGATATATCCATGCACTTTACCTTTCTCAATAGGAGGTCATGATTTAGACTCCACATGCCTTTAATAATGATGTGCATGATTCATGATCAAGCAGTTAAAAAGAAAGAGAAATTTGTACACGTTTACATGTGTGTAAAAATGTGTGCTGATAGAATTAAGTCGTAAAAGAAATCACTGAACAAAATTTAGCAAGATATGCTGAACATGTGTAGCTAAAATGTTACGAATTAACTACACAGATATATGTTTACTTTTTTACTGATTTGAGGAATCTTAATTTACTTACTTTCTTTTTTCATTTTTTCAGAAAAAGTCTGCTCGAGACCATGGACCTTTGAAAGAGTGCCTAACAAAATGATTCGTAATAGCGATGATTCCCTCATTTTTACATCAACTAAAGAAGCTTGCCTGGCTGCCTGCTTAAACGAGGTAAGGAAGTTTGACTGAATTTTTTTTACCTAAGTATATCTTGCGTTGGAATGGAATGAATGGTATCGACAATGAAAACAAACACATCTTCATGAAAACATGAACTATTGCATGATCGTCTAAATTGTTTTATTTGCTCAAGAAATTGAATTTATGAGCAGAATGCATGTTTTTATAGTCTCAAATCGTTGAATTTTGGTGTAAAACATACTTGAAGATGGCCTGAGTCGTAAACTGTAGACAAGTAAACTGTTTAAAAGATAAATTACTCCTTTACATGCAAATAGCCCTAGCCTTAAAACATGAAACGCAATTCCGAAATATCAGTGTCAAAGTTATAGTTTTCTGGATGAAAAGTTGTGGTTAGGGTGCCAATCGGAGCTAACAAGGTAGGCCCTAGATTTTTTCCACCTTGTGATAGTATCATAACAATGACACTTGTGCATTATATTTGATTGATTACTTGGCGTGTTACGATCATAGTAATACCATCCGAGTTCAAGTCTCAAATTCTTCAGGTTGGAACCTAGCTATTATGCATCTTCAGATTTGTAATTTCTAATTAGCTCTAGCTAGTACATCAACTATGGTAGTATTCATTTACAAATGACATGAAAACATTGAAAGCTCAAATAATTATTATAATTACTACGCACTAAACAAGTAGCATGCTGTTAAAGATGAAACGTAGTTAGACTTCCTCAAGATTGATGACTTCCCATATATGATTCATCATTTCGTGCTTCTTGTGATCTAGCATCAAGTGTCAGTAAACATTGACTTTTGGCTGTTTGGCTTTCACGAGTGAGAGTAAGATAAGAGAAATACTGAAACACATATACCTATGAACCACTAATTTGCAAACACCCTACCAAATAACGTAAAATTCATGAAGAGGAGTAAAAGCCAATGGATTCTTGTGACCATGATACTACAATTATTTTGAAATGGCTGTATATTTTCCCACCCATTCTTGTTGCATTTTGTTTGATGTAGTCAACCTTTAAAATTACTAAAATTAGTTCCGATTAAATTTTATAAGCTTACTAGCGGCGTGAGTGGTCGTTCGGATGCCGGCATGCTGAAAAGAACAACCGTTTGTTCCTGAGTGTGGTGCACATTTTGCTAGCATATCAAAATCGTGGTAAAATTTTCAACCAAGGAAAATTTTGCATTCTCTAATTTTTTTTAAAGTGAGTGCTTGACGAAATCAGTAAAAAGAGGAAGTGTTACATATTGTGCTTTTGCAGTTTTTAAATTATAAATTCTCATGCAACATGTAATGAAAAACGACGGTAAGCGGCTTCAGTTAGATAAGAGAAATTGTAGCTTTATTTTCATTTTGTTGACTTAAATATGTTGTGCTTACCTTGAAACGATGTTATTCTTCGTACATTTGCTATAAAAAATTTAACCTAAATTCAAAAACTCTTGAAAGTGTTCTTGGCACCGACGTTGAGATGTTTTTTTGTAGGAAATGCTAGTAATAATTCAGCGTATGTGTTGCAGTTATGATATAACAGTAGAGCACGGTCTCATTATAACATTTAACTTCGCTAAAAAGGTTTTACTAACCTGCATTGCATGGTTTGCTTAAATATTTTTGCTAAAATTAATGGTTAGGAAGTAGAATTCAAGAAAACAACTAAAACTGAGGAATTGCATGAAAGTTTAAAGACCTGCTGCTGAGTATTGCATGCTATGAACAAGATAAAAGCATATAATTTTGTAGTTTTTGTAGAAAATAAGGTTTAAGTGTTGTTTAAACTTGAAAACTTGGTCAAAAGGTACAGTACGAGCAACAACAAAATTTTAAACTTTTGAATTTGAGTTGACCTGATACTGATATCGATAAGATATAAATCGACCAAGCCTATTAACGTTATTCCAAAGCAGGTAGCATGGGGCAAAATAAGAATTCATTAAAATATGATTAGTTTTCACCAGTGCATATTCAGTATATCAAAATTCAGTAAGGGATCTCCAAGCTCTAGACCGAAAGGAAATGTTGTTCCCCTGTAAAATCGAGTAAGTCTAATTATGTAATTGACTTACAGAAACGATTCATATTGCGAAACCGTTATTTAGTTCTCTAGTATGACATGATCATATGCGACCAAATTTTTTTTATTGTTAAAGTTGATTTGTCAAAGTCGACTTGAATATAGATTTTTAATATATCAATGCCAGTGCGTATGACTTCTGCAATAAAATTTGTAAGATATGCATTCATTTGTATAATAATTTAGCATTAATAACTTTGATTCAGTACGGTATGTCATTCTTATCCAATCATTTCATATTATCCGTATAGATATGTGCATAATCTTCGACAAATGAAAGATGTCCACTTGAAGATGTGGGTGTTATCTTTTCCCAAACGACTTTGGTGAGGTAATTTGTTATGTAAGCCTATTCGAGACTTTTTTTGCTTCAGGAGAAGTGACCCCGACTCGCAATGTTTGTACAAATACAATAAACTGAAAACGACAACTTGCCAGAAATATCATGCTGACATGCCAATGGACTATCACTAAAATGTTTTGACAGTGCAACGAGCCAAGTTGCACAAGATGAGAAAGATATGTCCTGTGGCTTAGATTTGATTATCTGTCGCGATTGTGGCGACAAGAGAAAAATGATACAAAAAATGGGTACACTCCGAAAAGCATATTACTCTAGTACATAATCTCTTACGCTAGACCACTACGTAATCTTATGGATGTGCCTAATGCTACTTTAGCAAGACCCATACTTTTGTGTTTTCATAAGTAGGTAGAACAAGTAACGGAGCCAGTGGTGCGAAAACTCTTTTCCCTCATCTTTCAAATATTTCTTTTTGTGTTTTACCACGTATAATAGAGCATGCACTTACACACATAAAGCAATACTCGCATGCATGCCTACCTCACTCTAGAAAATTGAATTCGAAATTGTAAGCTCGGATAAGACTACATTTCATCATGACTGCCGGTTAAAACTCCTTTCTTCTGAACTACTGCGGTTGATTTTATTATTTTTCTGGTAGAGGCAACAGCTACACAAACTGTGAGACTGATAGACCTATTTAAATATACAGAGTTTAAGTGCGTGTGAGTAAATCATATTTCCAATAAAAATCAGACAATTGGATGCGTAGGTACATAAATGTATTTAAATTGACTATAAAACCTATAAGCTGAGTGTTAAAAAGCTTTTTGTTTCCCATGCAAGAAGAATGTACAAGGGCTTATATCCAATGTATTGTATAGCTCCACTACGACGCATCTGACAGAGCAGATGCAAATCACAATTAAAATGTTAAATCATTCTTGATCAAAAGTAGGATTTTATATTGCAGCAAAGATAGATTCGTACATATTGAATGCAACTTAACCGATGCATCCCACCACCAACTGTTTTCATGCATTCTCATCATCATGACACGTTTGTCGAAGAAGCAAGCAAAAACTCATGTAACAAATCACCATGTTAAAAACTTCCTGAGCCTTAGGCTGAACATAAATCACAGCTTTACCACACTTGAACGAGGCTTCACGGCAATGGTTGCCCATTGTCCGGTGTGTTCAACTCACGCATAAGAGTGCTCCTTAGATTCAAAATTTAATTCAATTCGCACTTACTTTTTTTTTCTTCTCGGACAGGCCTTTTTAAAAGGATCGTATAAAATGGCAAAAACCTATTATTTTCCGAGTAAGGTAGATTACTCGTGTGATAATTAGGTTTTCTTCATGATGACGATGATAATGTGGCTGACTGACCAAATGCGTTCGGTGCGTGTGTGCATTAAACATACACACCACAGGATAATTTAAAATGTGCGAACTATGCGTTTGCCTGTAAGCTGCAATTTGCAAATCCTTCAACATAAAATCTTTTGTTGCACTTTTTCATCGAGATTAAATAGACCTTTCAGTTCTCCCACGTGTAAACAGCAAAAACGCATTTTTGTGTATGTGTCAAGTTCCGTAAGCTGAAGATGTAATTTATGCTTCATGAAGAATTAAAAGTATAGTTTCGCCTCAGAGAAATGCATTACCCTTCAACGAACTTGTCATATTTGATAAACTCATGTTGTTGCAATTTTACAGTTGTTCTTGCAAAGAAAAATGAGGTATTAATAGCCCTTCTCTTATCATATTGCCACTAAAAGTTAAACCCTGACTTTTATAGCTTGTCAATGTAAATAAAAACTCTTCTCGAAGGCGAGGGAATGGTCAATGGTTTTATTGCGAATTTAATATTCATATAAGACACCATAAAGCTCCGTTCCATTGTGGTTCCGTTGTGCAGCTTAAAATGCTTGCCTTATCATGAAGTGTGAAAATTTAATAGCAGCCGACAAATTAGTATCATGACCTTCCGGTCCCATCATAAGCATATGTATTATTATTTTTAAATTTTTGCAGAGACGTTTTACTTGCCGGTCTGCTGAGTACAATTATGTCACCCTTCAGTGTCACTTGAGCCAGGAAGACAGAAGAACAGTTGCAAACACTGATTTCATTGATGCCACAGGGGTCGACTATTTTGAAAATTTGTGCTTGCAAGGAAATCAAACTTGCAAAGCCAAGCGTACTTTTGCAGAGCCACAAATCGGAGTTCCTCAGGACAGAATTGCCCACTATGTCGGACTACATTATTACGTAGACAAAGAAATGCAGACCTCTGGCTTGGCTGCTTGCAAACGTGCTTGTGAAACGGAAGATGAATTCTTATGCCGATCTTTCCTCTTCAAACCTCAAGCTTCTGGCACCACCTCATCCATGTACAATTGTCAACTTTACCATCTTGACCATCATACCCTACCCGATGGCCCTGCAACCTACCTGAACACTGAGCGACCACTCCTTGATAACGGAAGTCCGTTGGGTCAATACCAAGAAGGCATGTGCGATGATAACGTTAATAAGATTGACACCGAAATGACGCGTCCACCTCCTTCCATGCCTCAAGACATTGAAGATC
>JAQIXX010000489.1:0-57965 GCA_034700605.1 Willowsia nigromaculata | reverse complement strand
CGTCCCTCACATACGTCACACCCACTGCTCTTAATTGATCATCCAAATTGACCTAAATAAAAAAGTTTGATTATTAATATGATGAATAATGCAACATTTTGCATTCGGTTGAGGACAAGAAAGTCTCACCTTTGTTACATGTGCATGTCGAATAATGTGAAGATTTTCCCGTGATAAGAAGGGTCTAAGAAATGCTTGGTAGGTTCCTGCTCGCTTTCCATGATTAATGGTGGTATCCATCGGATGAAATCCTAGTATATAGGGTCGTATGGAAGTCTCATGTTCGTAAATCTATAAAAACTCATCGAATTGAAAATGTATTGATAAATCATGACTGATTACCTTACCAGGCTTTTGATATGAGTTGGGATCAGTTACTGTATCGAAGCCCAGTTCCTCTCCAGCTGCTACCCAGTAGTCAGCGCTAGGCTGGAAAGATTTTTTTGACACTGTGAGTAAGCCACCCATTCCATGAAACTTTGCTGATAATTTAAATGAAACCTTAAATTGAAAATTGTTTGGGAATTTAACAAAAAAAGTATTATGCTTATGTTAGAAAGAAACAGTTTGCTCACGATCAGGCCAATTCCCCAAGTAGTTCTCCGACTTTTTGAAAAGTGGAAGAAGATGCTCATACTTCCATTGATTATCATCAGATAAACGTGCCCAATTGTCGTAGTCTCTTGGATTTCCTCTGAAATTCGAATTTGAAAAACGGTTTAAAAGAATGAAAATATAATAAAATTTTCGAATAAATGAATTTGATTTTCTCACCGCATGTAAACCATAAAGTTCAATTCGCTGCTTCCACCAAGAATACGTCCTCTGGGCCAAAGCATTCTCTGAAAATTCAGTATTCACCAATGCGATATTACATAATCAATAGGAGAATAAATTACAAAGATACACTTGTAGTTTAAATATAGTTTTACGCACTTGTTCGTCTACAGAAAGGCAACAGTTGTGTTGAGGTTCCGTCCGATAATTCCAGTCAGTAGAAAGATGTAAATTCCAAGGGGCAAACGATGGCACGGCATTGTATGGTGTAGGATCACCTCCAGCTTCCAAAAGCAAAACGTGATGTTGTCCACTCTCACTCAATCGATTTGCAATGACAGCGCCAGCACTTCCGGCTCCCACTACAAAAACCCAAATTTTAATAAAAATGAAGGATGATTTAGTTTTTTAAATCATTTGTTGGAAACAATGACGCACCCACAATGAAGTCGTAATTGGTTCTGATGTCCCTGTTAGGGTTATAAATTGAATCTTCTAGCAACCATCCACTCGTCCATAAGCTGGTCATCACAGACAGTAACGTCAATAAACTCGAGTACCCTCTTAAGTAAAATGGAATGTTTAGTACCCGGAAAAACAGATATTGCAGCAAATTATCATACACTCCCATAATGTAACCGGTGTGTGGTAATAGAGGATGCGATAGTAATTATTGCCCCAGAAAACAATAATTCATACTTATGAGAAGATTAAATAAACTCAAAAAAATTAAGACTGCTCTGATCTGCTAAAGAGTTACAGTTAAAATGGTCCTCTATTCATTTTGAAAAAAATAACGCTTTTCTTCGATCATTTGCAATGACGTGGAAAGGAAATGCAAAACACAACCCAGAGCCCAAGGACTGCACTTGTTTCATGGAGAAGGCTTCTTTGGGTATAAGAACAAATTTGTTAACCCATTTACCGTTAAATATTTAACAATAAGGGATCCGCACGTGGGAAATACCCACTTATGTGTTGAGTCAAAAAGATGCTTTAAATTCTATAGCAGGTACTTACAGGGTATGTAAAAGGGTACATAACATGAGTATTTCTATACACATCTACATCTTTGTTCTTTCATCTTTATATGCATTTACCGTAATCATTTTACTCATTCTA
This sequence comes from Willowsia nigromaculata, assembly GCA_034700605.1. Classification (NCBI taxonomy): domain Eukaryota; kingdom Metazoa; phylum Arthropoda; class Collembola; order Entomobryomorpha; family Entomobryidae; genus Willowsia; species Willowsia nigromaculata. Next base: position 56,066 of record JAQIXX010000489.1, on the reverse strand, counting down.
TTCATGCACATTGTGCTTCATTCATCCGTTTATTTTCGATTATGATTGAATTTCTTTGTCTACGTAATAAATGACAAGAATTTAGAGAGAAAGCGGTGGTTAATCAAGATGAAACCAGAATATTTCATTCATAAATTTGGACCAAAATTCATGTGGACGAAAATGTCGCTTGCACACATAAAAATCGAATCCAAGTTTCTCAAAAATCTAACCTCTTTTAAAGGACTGTGAATCTTCTCTGATGATTCAGCACTAATGAATGCATTATTAATATAATGTGAATGTGTGACATCAGCAGGAACCTGAACAATGCTGCAACTGTCTCTTACTTGGCATCATCGACAATAAATATATGCATGCAATATTATGTGTATAATAGCGTTAATTTTTAATCCTACTTTATTGGATTCGAACACATCATTAAAAGAGATATGACAACTTTAAATAGGATTTTTATGATGTCTGAGGCAAGATGTAGAAAAACAAGTTAATGTTTTATCCAGTCCCTCAAAAAACCGTTCATTGCTCATTCTATCAAAGTTGCGTACGTGCTAAAGAGCCGATGAAAAACATGAAACATACGCAGACAAAGGCTGGACTCCAGCATTCACCATCATTACCAAGAATTATCATTTTCTTTCATCTTTTTTAAGTTAGCTTTTTTGTCTGGGGATATTGGCATGATATGTATCCGTTTTGCATCATCAGCACTTTCCATAGCGGTTATTACTTGAATAGTAAATATTCTCAACTGCACACAAAAGCATGCAAACAATTCAATAACTTCAACTACCTCCATGAAAGGATATCAGATACAAAGCAGATCCAACTTCACATGATTACTTTCCTCCACAGAATCCATCATAATAACACAACCTCTAGTTGCAAGTTTTATGAACGAGAACAAATAATTCAATCCATATTTAGGCTTTACTCGGTATGTACATATTTTCATGGTTGTTCTTGTGGATTTGTTCTTGCAACCGTTTTAACGCTCATGATGACTGCTCGTTCACAAGTTAACACTCATTGTCAAACAACTTGTTCGTTCGTGCTCAAGTAGGTATTCAAAATATTATGAGGATCTATACAAGTACGTATTGAACATTTCATTATGGTCATTACTACATTTGCTTGCAGTGGTACAGTTACACTTCTGCATAAACTGATGAAAGCGAACACTTTTGTGCTGTGCCTATCCACTTACTGTGTAAATAATATATTCATTTGAAATATAGATGTAGCTCATACTGTAGTATTTTATGAGCACGCATTGCTCATATTATTTTTTCTCTCCGGTTTTTCCTTATGAAGTGTTTCTTACATGAACACTAGAGGAGTTGACTCAACTTGAGAGAGCCAGAGCAGCAGTATCAAATCAAATTGTTGTGTAATAGCGTATCGTGTTGAGCACGAACTACGGACGGATACCTCAACTTATTACCGGAACTGGGCTACAATCCTACAACACAGAGCATAATACATTCACACACATCATACCACCACATCAATTTAGCCAGACAAAAGTAAATGTACGAATGGAAACATCCCTGTGTTTTATGTGAGTTGTGAACGGAGAGAATGTAACGAGAGACGGGAAAAAGAGCTTGTTGATAAAAGATCACTATTGTGAATTGTACATACAATATAGAATCATTATAACTTATAGCTACGTATATATACATTGGTTATCGAAGTATAAGCGCTATATATAGTTGCAGTCATCAAGTCATCATCATGAAACTCGTCAACTACACAGTACAAACTTTGTACATTGTGCCGAATCAACCACCAGCAGCAGCAGAAGAACAAGCATTACTATAATATACAAGACACCGACGATCCGCTACTACCGTCCGTTTTCATTCATGTCATTCATAATATTTTTACAAGTGGAAGAAACACAATGTAATAATCATAACAAGAGCAATGATAATAATAATAGCAAAATAATACACTCTTTTTCTAACAAGTTTACTTAAAACAAGGAGATATTATTGTGAACCACATAAAACCAATATCATGTCGTGTATTTCTTCACGAAGGAGAAGACGACGAAGAAGGAAATAGAAAATTATTCTACTGCTCCTACAATAATATTCAGTAATATTATTATCCATTACGCACACACGTAACAAAAAGGTTTTCATTACATGACTGCACAACAGTGAGGAGAGGATGTCTTAATCAAGTTGTACATTTTATACCCATAATTTCACATACAATTACACATTCACATTTTTGCAGAAGTTTGATGTGTAGCTCAGATAATTAAAAAGTCAATAAAACGCCATTATGCAATGCAACGATATACATAATTAAATTATAGCAACTTTCGTAAACCGTTTTGTTTGTGGAATAGTGAAGATTTGATTTACATTAGATATAAACCTCTTGTTCTATACAGAGTGTAAAAGTAGAGGTGTAGAATAAATAGTATCAAAAGTTTTTATAGATAGTCTTTAATGAACATATTTTGATAAAATTGACAAGGGAATTTGCGTGGTAAAAGTTGTGTTTAACTGTGTATCTCTCTCCTTCCTACGTTTAGACTACATTCATCCGTATCCTTAGGTGTGTTGTGGTTAGATACGTTATAAGAATCGTATAGTTTTCAGAGAAATATAACTATCTACTCTACTCTGTGTAGTAATAATTTGACAATCAACCAAATAATGTTGTTTTTTAAACATTGCAAAAAGAACGGAAAAAGGAACAAGTAGGTTTCGGCAGCAAAAGAAAAACCGTTTTATCTTTTGCTGGTATTATTGCGCACGAACGGATGTCGAGGAATAAGATACAAGGTAATAAATATTTAGTTTTACTATGAAGACTTGCCAAAAGGTGTACACGAAAGCAAAAGTATGTAAATATTTGAATAGGTACAGACATAATATTGTAGTTTGCTCATAACTTTACTTGTTTGGGGTAGGGGACTAAAGTTAATGTAGGAAAAGTTCTGCCCACACACGCACATAGTTTGTGCATAGTCATATATGTAGAGGAATGTCAAAAATGAGTTATCGTGTTGGCTGTTGAGTTGGGTCATGCAATGTATGATACTATTTGGGTGGTAGGTACACGCATGAATTACTATTCATGAGGAGGAGGATGTGAGGATAAATGCCTTGTGCCTTTGTCGTTATCTATTTTTTAAATATTTGCTTTTGAGCAGAATATAATCTTATCTTGGGCAATGAGTTTGGAACTCTACACAGGTATACTGAGACTTTTGTTGACATCCATTTGGCTTTTTATCACCGCTTACTATTCGTACAAGTTATAATTTATACTTTTCGCCAAAATTAAACTCTGACACGAAAGGAGAAATTAAACTTGGTGTTTTGTTAGTATACTACAATTTAAAATTCTTCCTCATGGAGAAAGAAAACCACCATCATTTCACGATTACGGTTGACGGTATTTAGTAATGGTGTCAGTCCGTAAAGTCCGTATACGAGTTACAAATTTGGTGCGCCAAAACGGTGAAAGTTTTAAAAAATTTCGTTTCATGTGTACATAAAGTCATAAGTTATGACTCATAACCAAACCAAAGTTTACAATGCCATTGCGGCAAGGTGGAAAATTGTGAAAGAAAGTTATCACTACAAGTTACTTTTGTAATATGACCTGTGACATTACGTCTTTACTTTTGTCCCGTCTCTCGGTTCGGTTATAGGTAGTTTCCAAGAAAAACATACATAATCATAAGATAATATATATTTGTAATGGCTTTTCCAATGACAATCTAGTGAAAATGATCCATGCTTGGTTAGCCGTGGATGCAATACTATCAAATATTTATATTGGAAGGAAAAAATTGAGTGTAACAAGGCCAAGTAAAATGAAGAATCAGGAGGTATGGACAAATTTCTCTTTAAATTCAAACGCTGATTACTGATTCAGTGTAATTATTTCACCCTGCATCCTGGAAGCTTTAGACGTGTTATTTCAACCTGCTTGATGCAACAAAGTCCAGCTAAAGAAATTTTATAGCATACTAGCATAATTTTATGCATAGGTATCGTGTTATGTAGATAAAAGTAAGAGTATGGTCACAACATCTAACGGACGTCAAGTTGTCGGGGAAGTGTTTGCCAAATTTTTGGCCGTATTAGGTTGACATTTAATACTAGTATCAAGTAACAGCGAAGTAATGAGTAGTAATGAGATATATAATATGTGGTCTGGTCTTTACTGGATCTGATGGTCTTAGTACTCTGTGATTCCTTTCAAGCCTATATCTACTGTGTACATACATTTATACTTATAAGTTCGATAATATTAAGCCCGTAATATTTACTCGTAATGTAGATAATGATGTGAAATAAATGTTTGCTAATACATTCACTATATTATGCCTATGCATGCAAATTATATGAGTTACGGTTAGAGTTGCACGTAATCAGAGAGGCAGAAAATATGAAGAGCCAGATATTATACATTTTGATCTCGAGTATTATGGTGCATGGGTTTTATTACATCCGTACAAAAGCATAACATCAACTAGAGCAGCGTAGTTGCATAGGTATACATTGATCACGGTGAAATTAAGCGTAGAATGTGAAATGCCTAATTCATAAATAATATTCTGTTGTAAAATTAAAATATGCATATCTATACTTCATCATTGTTATGGCTGAATTAAATGGGAAATGCGAAGCGAAGGTCATTTAAAAACGAAGAATTTGCAGTCGCTCAGTGGTGAAAATCATTGTAACAAATTACAATGCACAATAGTCAATATTATATCATTGAAACCTACTGTAACCACTCAGGCTCTGCAAACAAACATATTATTGTTGTTCATCAATATTATGCTAGTTGTCAATTTGTTCGTACTGTCCAATCCCCTACAAAATGCTCTGCTCGCGTTTTGCATGACAGCTCGAAAAACTTGTGGTAAAAATTCTTTTCTGCCACACACACATACAAATTCGCATATAACTAAAATTGTATGCCTAGCATTGTAATGGAGTTTCACTTCAAATGACATGCCATAAAGCTCAGATCTGAACCGTACTCGTTGTTTTGTTAACATGAATAGTTATTGTTGAACACAAATGTACGTGCATAATATGCATCCATTTAATAGTCAGTGTTTATTTATTGACGCTGTAAGAACATAAAATTATGTGTAATTTGTCATTGCAAACAGTGCAATAAATCTATGATTTTATGTTAGCTGTCATATTGATAGTCACTTTTTGATGATCATCATCATTAACTTTTACTACCATCCTTTGCATAATGCTACATTTCATAAATGGCATTAATCAAAGTGTCAAATAGAACATCCTAAATAAGTAAATTTTATATAGAGCAGTAAATTTTATTTTCCAACTCAAAAGACGCATAGCTTACGGGTTACGTACTTCATTAATATTTTTTTCTTTGTTTCTGCTACAGGTTAAACTCAACTAACCTGAAAATTCAGGAAGGAAATTACGGCAAAAAGGGCAAAGGAACTAAATACATTTATGCTCATCCCAAACTTCCACCAATTAATACTGACATATCTTTATAGACTTTGAATAATACATAAAGACTCGATTTTCAACGTGAGATTATATCCTGTGCAATGCTCAGAACTTCGTGACAAAGCGTCAATCACAGTGTCAATTTGATACATTAGGACTGAAATTTGATGGTGTTTGTGGAAAATATAGGGTCACACGAAATCCCAATGACATTGTGCTAAAAGCCTGCGTGTGTATAGTTCGTATCAAAATGGGTAATTTACTTCGTTTACTGTCCCGGGAGGATTGCTGCTCACCACAAAAATATGACGTGTTTTTGGATTTTGAAAGTAAGCTCTGAATCTATTTTGGGAGATGTGAGGTTTAAAAAAACAGAAATATGAAATTGCAAAAACATTTTTTAAATGAATTATAGATGCTCAGCCAACAGAGGCAGAAAAGGAAGTCTATGACGAAGGACAAGTGGTTTTAGAAAGAGCGCATCGCATCCTCCAGGATCTTCAAGGGTATAAAGGAGCTTCACAGGAAATCAGAAAAGCTATAGGCACGCCAGACGCAGAAACAGAAAAACAAGCATGGGAAGCTGTTCTCCCACTAGTCACTAAACTCAAGGAATTCTATCTTTTCTCCAAAGAACTAGGTAAAACTCCTCAATTTTCGCTGAAACTGAAAAGTATAAAATATGAGCTTATATATGGTTATATTTCTTGGCTACAGAAAAGCTAGTTCCCAAAATTCTCAGAGAATTATGCTCGGGACCAATGACGCCAACTCAACACCTGGAAAATCAGCAAGCTCTGGTGAAGCAATTTGCAGAGATTTTAGAATTCACACTGAAGTTTGACGAGTACAAGATGACAACTCCTGCGATACAAAATGATCTGAGCTATTACCGTAGGGCTTTGTCTCGACATAGAATGGATGATTCGCCGACAAGTCCGAGCAGCCCCTTCTCACCTTTAATCTCCACTGAAGACACTCCAGTCAGCTCTGAGCTGGCCAATTCAATGTCGTTATTTTATGCACAAGCCACGCCCATGTTGAGAGTATTAAGTGATGCCACATCAAAATTTGTCTCAGAGCAAAAAGAGGTGGAGGTACAGCAAACTACGGAAACTTTGGGGACGATGGCACAAGTTTGCCAAAGAATGTTGGACACTCCAGGTAAAACCTCCCTCCATTTCTGACCAAGAAGTAATCATGAGCCAATCATGTTCTTACACTAAATGTTTCTGTCACAAATTGAAGGTCTTATTCAACGATACCGAAGAGAAGAAACACAGTCCTTTGTTCTCAGAGTCATGGTCGGTCTTGTAATTCTTTATGATCATGTTCACCCAGTGGGGGCATTTGTGAAAGCGTCGGACGTTGACGTGAGACTCCTGAAATTAATCATGATTATAACTCAGGAATCTCTTATGATATCTTAATTTCTTAAATTTATATCTTCAAAATTATTACAGGTCAAGGGTTGCGTAAGAGTTCTAAAAGAACAGCCTACATCAAGATCTGAAGGTCTCCTAAATGCGCTTCGGTACACGACAAAACATCTCAATGTGCGTTTCCAAATATATATAAACTTTTGTATAAATAGATTATGAACATTATTCGTAGAGACATTCCTAATTGAATATTTTCTTTTCTTTTCTTGCAAATAGGATGACTCCACTCCAAAACATATTAAGACCATGTTGGCGACATAAAAGAAGTCTCGGTTAGATAATAATGAAATTAGATGCAGAAAAGACATTCGCTTAAAATAAACTTTATAATTGCACAACAAAAACATCCCATCATCATCAACTTTTGTACCAAAACCAAGAATCAAAACTGCCAGTGCACAAAATATGATATACAACAGTCCATCATCAGTAGACTATCCGAATTTCAGGTTCATTAATATTATTATTGCATTATACACGTGATGTAATAATGTGCTCAGACTCAGAATTGTCATTGTCTGCTTGTTTGTAGTAATTATAGTTTTTATCTTATTTTACATTTACCAAAGTATTTAAACCACTTGATTCAAATTTTTGTCGTTACCTTTTCAATCAACACAAATGTATAGATATACAATTCATTTAAGTGTGTACTGTTATGCCATGTTACTGACAAGTTGTTAATATTTCATGATTTACACCATTGTAAATGTAAAAATCTAGATTGTATCTATGAATTGTAAAATTGCATATTATTTCATTGATGAAACCTTCATTTCATAGAAACATGATTATGCATTCATTTTGCCTTGTCTTGTAATGGAATAATTATTTTTTGTTCGAAAGTTTTTCGGTTTTTAGTGTTTAAAATTAAAAGTTTTAGCAAACTGATGTCAGTTTGACATTAAAATATACATTCATTAAATTAAATTATATACACAAAACAAGAAGCCAAAAAACGCGAAGAAACATTCTGTGAGAAAAGGAACGAGCCAAGAGCTTTCAATTAGTCAGTCAAAAAAGTCATGTTGTCGTGTATGCGTAGTAATTAATTTTATACAGTTATAATTTATATAAAATATATTATGTGTATCAGAGTTGAATGAATCCTATCTTATATATTAATTATAATTTCAAATATCATTAACTTTTATGAATATGATTTTTGAAATCCTTTAAAAAAATGAACATTTGTCTTGTCTTCCATGTATAACTTGCACAAATCTTGCTGTAAACTTTACCTTACAGTAAAGCTGTATGACTTTTGCTTAAGTTAGCTTTCTTTGCGTTTTAAGTTTAACAAATGAATTTTCTCCATATTGTTCAAACCAAGTTCGTATTTTAAACTTTTACTTGAACTTTCCATAAAGCAACACAAGTATTTACCAATGGCTATTTCTTATTATTTTAAGCTTTCTATTAGTCGAGTTAATTTGTACAAACACTTCGTTTTTATTATCATTTTGAATTTTGATCAAATGGAATTGATTGTATGTGTACAAATCTTTGTAATGTTTTATATTTTTTATTGCTTTATACTAAATAATATTATACACGATACGATAACCAATTTTCTCACAAGCAATGCTCTCATAGGCTCTGGACATTTTGCTCTGGACTAGATAGAACAAAGATACTAACTTTAACACGAAAACAGCCTCATTGTATACACATCCTCCAGAAGTACAATTTTTGTAATTTTCAAATTTGAAGATACAAAAGCCTAGTAAATACGTTTGGTCAGAGAAGCACAAAGCATGATTGATGGGAATTTAAGCAGACAGGCAGGAGTAATTGTGTAATTTAGTGTCTGTTGACCTGCGTGATATAAAGTAAATCTTACATATTGCGCGGAAAACTGTTTAACTGTTTATATAGGTTGATTTACTGTTTTAGAATACAATTTAAGCAAATGAAAAAGTAATTAAAACATGATTGCGCCCTATAACATTTTGAAGATAATAACTCACTACACCACAAGTATATATTCCAAAATGTATCTGATGCTTATTTATTACCTGATGATAATAATGAGTATATATTTCTTAGGTGAACTACTCACGAACGAAAATTTGTAAATGACCTCTTGTGATGCACTTCATTTTAAAAATTAACTATGTATAATGTAAATGCTTAAAAGTAGCCAAATTGGTAGGTTTTTTTGCCTATCCCGAGGTCTCATGTAGAAGAGAAACGATTAAAAACAGTTAACTTTAGACCATTATGGGGAACAGATACAAAGAGGGATAAGGGTCAAGAGTGCTGACCATGAGTGTGGTTGCTAGATTGCCAATGCCAGAATATGAGAGCTGGAACTTGGAACCTTGTAGCCAATAAAAGCTTTATATCTTGGCGGTAGGATGAACGACAATGTTTAGTTGAAATGAAGTGCAGTTTGTGTGTGTATGACCTCAGATTTTAGTTAGCTTTAGATGTGTTTATGTTAATTGAAAATCCTGACATTAATATTATATAATGCGATATTTACTAGCTCAGATACTATTGTGTGGTAAAAAAACACTACACATTACATGATAAGACAGATTTTGTTGGAGATTATTAGAGTGAAGTCGTTGAGTAACTAAAATGTATTAGAAAATATAACACGTATGAATAAAAATTAACTGTGTCAACCGAAAATTGGCGATGTTTACTATACGTTCTTGATTCATTTATCAGTCATGTAAAAAATCATAATCTATAACAATTTAGATAATTCAAAATTTTTGCTTCTTACGCTACACTAATTCTTCACGCTGCGCGCACTCGCTACTTTAGATGCGACATCGGAAGGGCTCTTGAACACAGTTGATCGATAATATTTAAGTTCAGCGATGCTGTCTTTAATATCATCCAATACACGATGAGCCATTTTCTTAGCCGGTGCTGCAGAAGAAGCTGTAGGATACCACCGACGAACTAATTCCTTGATTGTTGAGACATCGATATTACGGTAGTGAAAGTGAGCATAAAATTTTGGTAGCTGATAATTGATGAAAGCACGATCAAGGGCTATTGAGTTTCCACCCATTGGACACTCTCCTAAAAACCAAAAATCTTTTTAAATCACCACTGACTGTTGTAGTCAACTGTTACGGAAATGTTAATACCTGGGGTAGTATATTTCTCAAGAAACTTGACCAATTCCTCATCAGCGGCTTCAAAAGTAATTTGGCTTCTCCTACAGGCTTCAGTTAACCCACTATCCCCATGATGTTTCTTACACCAAGCACCCATCCCGTCAAGTACCGAGTCATCAGCATGGAATATAATGGGTCCATGAGCAGCAATCTCATTCAGCTCCCCATCAGTAATAATTACACCAATTTCTAGCAATTTATCAGTCCTGCAGTCCAGTCCTGACATCTTTAAACAAAACATAAATATCAGTCTTTAGGCCATGGCTAGCTATTGTACATGGCAGTTCATTACGTTATGTGTGCATGATTAGAATTGTAAAAGTCCTTACCTCACCATCCACCCAAATAATTTTCTCATCCATTGGAACACAAGTCCACGAATTGTCAGCTAATCTTCTCCGAAAATTCTTCCCTTGTCGGGCGACTTCTTGGGCAGTACTTTTCTTGAATGTTGTAACAGGGGGCCTTTTCAGTGTACCTTCTTCAGTTTCTTCTAATGACGAATTATGCCTCAGTGACTGCGAACTCCAACTTTCCAAGACCTCCCTAGACGATGAATCTTGATTCCTAAAACTTCTACTTACAGCAATGCTCCGAGAATTTCCTGCGGAAAAAATTAAATCTAAATGGTCAATCTCAATCTTCACAAATGACAAATATAAAAATCGTACTCCATAGTCAACGGTTCAATAAAACAAATGGAGCCTCACCTTCAACAACTATTCCAACTCCTCCTCCTTTCCAACGATAATTATTTCCACTCCGGCATAAAGGGGAAACTGGGGAATGAACGCAACTGGAGGAATAAGCCCTTTTAATGCACACACTAAAAACTTGTCTCAATCGAACATTCATTGGAAAATGGCGATTGAAAGGACAGTCAAGCTGACGTAAACCAAAATATTTGATTGTTGAGGAAAAGCACGTGAATGTGAAAAAGCACCTGCTCTATCATATGATCGGTTTGCAAGTAAAGCCTTCCGTCAAGTCAAACAAGACAAAGAATATCACAACGCCCCACACAATTTGTAGTCAAAGTCTCCCTCCTCGCGAGTATATTAGCTGCTGACTGGCTCAATCGACCATCCTTGGCCCAGCCCAGCAACGACATATTTTCCTCTTTTTTCCATCTATTTTCTGCACTTTCTTTCGCATTTACATTTTTGCCCAATTTGCTAGAGATAAAGCTGGTAAACAAACACAAAATATGTTCCCGTTTTTTATCTACTTTTTTTGTGATTATCCAGTAAATGTTAAATGTTTATATGGTTAAATTGTGTAAATATTAATTATTGAAGCAATTAGGATCATTGTATGAATCGCAGTTTGTTCTTTCGTCGTTATAAATTTAACTACCAGTCCGAGAATAAAAACTACGTCTAAATGTTTTGAATTGACAATTTTGGAGAGTCGACCAATCATCTGGAATTTATTGAATATCGTCAGTTGTGAAAGTAGAAGGAGGAAACTGTCAACATTTCCAACACAGCGGCTTTTTCCCCTGATTACCTTTTGTGACGCAACTTTACAGTCATCTTCCCATTTCATCACATTTAAAATTACCATCATTTTAATTGCGAAAATTATTGATGTACTTTAGTTAGTGTCGCGTTCTCTCACAACAAGTCGGTAAAAATCCATCTAAAAGCATTCAGATCCAATCTTTGTTTTAAAAGCAGAGAAATGAAAGTACAGAAGATCTAAATTTGGTTACCAAAAAATAAGACCTCTCTGTATCCTATTCCATTTAAAATTAGTATCTCAAGTTTATCATCGTTAACCAAATACTCATCAAGTCAACGTCGAACGTGCAAAAACCACTACCGCCACCCATCACGCTTCCGCTACTTGGCTACTGATTTGAATTGATCGATTAATCGTTTGAGGAGACCTCGTCGTAGGTAATTTTGAATATAAATATTCCGGAAGTTACCAACAACTTAAGGTCATCATCCTGACGCCTCGCAAAGGACACGACGGGTTTGTAATTTTATATACGATTTAATTTGTTGTTAGCTTTCTTACAAAAAAGGGTGTTCATTGTGCAATGTGTATATTATTATGAATTAGGAAATTGTCTTATCAATCACACAGCATGCATGTTTTTATAAATCCATGAATGGGTTATAATTTAAATTATTGAAAACGAAAAATTGAGCGAAGAAAGCGTTTCCGTAATTATGTATTACATGAAGCATTCCACTTTTAATGCTATATAGATAATGACGGCGTATCACAAAGTATTGAATAAATATTTATATTGAATAACTAATGGTGAATTGAGAGTGATTCGATTCGCGTTACAAGTGCAAGCCTTATCTTTAAGCGATTAAGCAGTATTTGTCGATGACTGAAGTCTGGCACGAGGAGGCTACCAATTTTTCTTGCCAAAATCTTCCGTTGCCTTTTACCCCAATACAGATCACCAGGAAGAGAAGTATTTTTAGCTGCAGAGCGCATACCACTTGAACATAAATTTTATGAGAATATGACATTTGTGTAGAATCTTCCTCAGAAAACCTGGAATTTTAATTATTATTTGTTGAAGCATCTAGTGTAAAGAACTGTAGGGACTTGGCTCATCACATATTCTCGTCTTATTTGACATCTTAAACTTTCACCATGGGTGGAGCTGTAACAATACACCAGCCCTTTCTTCAGCTGCAATGATGACTGAGTGAACAACCAGTAAAGCCAGGTCAACTGAAAGAAAACACGGCTACCTAAACTTACTTGTTTAGAAAGTAACCCATAATTTTCGTATTCTCACTTCATTGTACATCCCTGTTGCTACTTTATGCTGCCTTTTCCGCTTTATATGAAGAAAGATTAAAGCATTTCCAAAAATTTGTTTTTAGAAGTACAGTAATAGACCGGTTAATGAATTTACTATCAATCCCCAATTTAACTGACTAATGTCCCGGTCCTGATAATGTTGAAATTGAAATTCTTGTAAAACCATAATCATCAAAATTGCACAAAGTTCTATTTTTTGTTTAAAGTTTTGCCTTTCCTTTTAAGCAAAAGTAAAATTTCTAAAAGTGGAAATATTTCCCTCTGGACTCTGGACAGAACTAATCATTTTTTGTTTGGTACCAGTTGTTTCACAAGTGCTTGCTGACCATCCTGTCAATCTGACATAAAAGTACTACGTGTCTAATTAAGTAGCATCGCATTAACTACAATCTACAATATGAAGTGATGTAATTAGTTTACATGTATTGTAGGCTTTTCCGTAGTTTCTCCGATTTACAAGAACAATATCTCCCTGCGAAATTGTATTCACAATTACCACATTCCTGGGTTGGTTTAAATATACAATTAACCCATAATTGACCTATTTTACTGAATGCTACAACCAAGTATGAAGTAAATAACAAAGCACCTATTATTTTTATGTAGTTCTTTTTTCATTGTCACTACCGTCAGCATATAGCATAAAATGTACCCATGTACAAAGAGACAAGAAACTTTATGCCAAGAATGAAAGTGAAAGCAGCTATGAAAACTGATGTACGAAAGTATTGTTCATCTATATAAATGAATATGACTGACAAAAGTAAAAGCAAATCACAACGTTCGTTTCGTTACATGTTGCGAATGAATTGCTTCAAGAATCATCATTGCCAGATTTCGAATAATTATTGTGCCAGTTCCAGGTAGTAGATCTACACTCTCTGCAGGAGAAATGGTTAGTCAGACATAATTTCATTGTTTCTGTAGTTACAGTTTTTACAGCTCTCACATCAACACCGAAAACATGGAGGTTTCAGAGTAAAACCCAGTGTGTTGTCTAATTGCTTTGACTTGTACCATATCACTGCAAAAATCACATGCAACAATAAGGTGCTTTCTTTCATAAAGTGTAAAACTTTTTCCAAGTGAAACTTGGAGCTCAACTCCGTCAGTCCGTGTTCAAATAGGAATAAAAGCATTAACCATTTCGGTCAACTACAACAAAGGATCTCATAAAAACATTAGCTCAAGTTCAGGTCCAGGCTTTTACGATAAACCGTCTCAAATGCTCTTGCACTGCACCGTCATTTCTCTCTAGAATAACCAGAATTAGGAGAATCGTATTCTAAAACATAAGAGGAAGTAAATTCATAAGAGTAGGGGTGTATCTCTTATAAACGCTCATCACAGTGTAAGCAGTCTTGAGGTCCAATCGAATCGAAGCCCTTCGTCAAGTGATTTACGGTCGAAAAGAAAGCGGAGAAAATTCTACTGTTGAGATATAGAATAGATGTGAAACCTCGTCACGTTCAATTCATTATTTCAGGATCCATCGCCGTCAGAGTAATAAAGTATTCCTCTACAACTTTACGAAGTGTTAACGTCAGCCAACATCAGGAGCCCGTGTAGTTACCAGTCAATCCAATAGAACCGGATTACAAAAAACAAATGCAACATAAGTTTAAATAGCGGAAACTGAAGTACAAGTACATTATTTAAAATGAGTGTCATCATCCGTCTCCAAAATTTGCCTTTAACGGCAAGTTCCATTGATATTCGTAACTTTTTCCATGGATTATCTATTCCTGATGGTGGTGTTCATATCGTCGGGGGACCTGAAGGGGATGCTTTCATCGCTTTTAGCACAGATGAAGATGCAAGACAAGCGATGAGAATCACTGGACAACCTCTCAAGGGTTCACCGGTTAGTTTGCTCCTAAGCTCACGCAACGAGATGTACAAGGTGCCTATCATATTTTCGTAATTTTTAACTTTTTAGAACTATATTTTATCATGTTTTTGTACAAATTACTTATAACTAAATATTGCAACTCTATGCGCGCTGAGGAGTTTGTAATTATGAAATTGATAAGTATTCAAAGCCAATTTGTTAATCCTCATCTTGATTTTGTCTCAGTGATTTGATAACTGTGAGGTAATGAGGTATTCTGCAGAGTGAACGAACTTACGGCTAAGTCAGGGTGAAAGCATAAAGCAAAAAACACATTTGTAAGAATTTTGCACGTAGATTTTGGAAAAATCCAATACTTTTTGTCCATGCCATCAATCCTCACTGCTTGACTCAAGGCCAATCAATCATCATTCATCATCTATTTTTGAAGTCATTCTCTTCTAACTTACTGGTACCTGCCACAAATAATATGAAAGAGTTCACAGGTTACGTCTTTCGCGTATTCTTATAATAATGCTATAGTTCATTATATGCAGTTTTCCTCACAAGTTCCCATTTGATTTGCTAATGATTATTAAAACCGTAAAGTACAAACAACTGGCTTTACAAAATAACTTTAAAGCAAAATGGGGTGCATTGAGAATTAGATGCTTCATCGTGTATCATGCATTACCCAACTCGATATATAATTCCTATATTTTATAGTTTTATTTGGAAATTATAATTTGTGAACTTGTACACTTAACACTAGTATTCAATTCAACTTGCGTACTGTCTATTGGAACGGGGATACTGCATGATCATAATGAGCTGTCTTCAACCTGCGAATAATATGTTGATGTAATGCTACAGACGACATATTGGTGAAAGCATTGTCAGTTTGCCTTGATGTGGTCGTTGGTATTGCGGCATGGGACACCTCTCCCACACGCATAATTTGATCTCGACTTTCTCATCCCTGTATCACTTATATTAAGCGGTTCAACGTTACTGCCGATTATATGGCCAACCCGTGAAAAATTTCGCTCTTTTGACGCTGTGTGAAAGTGGCGACTTTTGTCAGCATCAGTCCTCCTTAGTTACTGGTTGAACGACTTCCATTCACTTACAGCACTCATTTTCAGCTTCAGATGCATGTATTCCACTCTAAACAGGCATTTGTTGGTTTTTTTCTCCCAGATACTCTGTTTTGGATTGCTTTGTACCTGGACACAAAACTGGTGTGTTTTTAATGAAACCGTCGTGTGTGTGTCTTGTCATGTTGAAGTGGAGGTACATTTTTATTGTTAAATCTGCTGTTCTTAGAAATCAAGTGAACAAGAACAAGGACAAAGTAAACTGTTTGGTTTGTATTCGATTTTTACTTTTATTGCATCTGACTATGTTCTTTTTTAATTCAGATTAGTTTAAAATTTCCTTCGTTTCATGCTTTTTTTTGAAAAGATACGTTCAGTTTATCGTTTATCTCAACATTGTCCATATTGCATAAATCCTAGTGTAATCGTTAGTGTGCTTAGTTTTGGGAGAACAAGAAAACAGCACAGGCTACCACTTTTACTATTGGTACAGAGTTGGCTTTCATACAAATGGCGATAATCATCAAAGGCGTTTTTGAAGTAACTCATGTGGTGCCACAATATTTTCATTGTACTGCTTATATTTTATTTATGAATAGTAGGGCTGTTCGTTGGTAAGTGTTGTCAGATTTTTCAAAAGTGCAAAAATAATATTATGTTGTTGCATGCTTCGACGATTCCCAAAAAGCAAGGCATAAATATGCACCGCCATGCATAATATTTTTCAATATTGTGACAAGTGTTAACAAGCGCAAGCATAAAGTCAGACATTTCATCAAAAGGAAAATGCACATGTGCACACGAACGAATTACTGTTTTGCAGAAAGAAGGTTTAAAAAGTAAAATCAACAAATCAATCTTGTTTTTAGAAAATCTATTCACACTTAGCTTTACTTTACATGTCACGTACACGTTTATATGGTAAGTGTATCTAATTCATGCATAAAAAAACTGTAAAAGTAATTTTAGCTTGTTTTTGTAGACTCAATACCTTCGCATTAAAAATGCAACTGGACTTCCATTCGAATCTTATTTAAATACACACTCTCATTTTTTATTGATTAGCAAAAGACTAATTAAGGTAGAAACTACGAGACACCTTGTTTGTTAAGGGACAAATACGATGATTTTTTGTTATCAAAAAGTAGTAGAAAAGAGAAGTGCACGGATGAATTCAAGCACTGGCACTACTGCCAACAAGTAAAATCTGAGGCATAAACGGTGGTAGTATGCATACTTTCTAAAATGTTGTGGTTCAATCTAACGAATCTATCCCGTCAAACAGGAATACTATATGTGTGTAGGTGCCACGAGCAAATGGGAATTCAACCTGGATAAACTATCCACCATCAGAGGTTCCTCTGAACTTTCCCCAGCTTCCAAGCCTGCATGGTAATAAATGTGTGAAACTTTTCCTCCCCACTACATGTACCATGTACCACATGCTAACATCAAACTGCATAAGCTGAAAATGTTATCTGGTCAGTCCATTTCCTTTTTGTCAGTTGTGACTGTTGTTATCTGCTTTAACGGTTTTGATTCTGAGATTCATGACTTGTGGTGACTTAGTTTCCGGATGATCTGCTACGTCACATACTGATCAACCAAACAACGACGACTAGCACTCCAAACTCCAAACTTCACTGTTTTATTTGTAGAGAATGATGTGAGTCATGAGTAGAATGTCTCCAAAAAATTTTATGTTTCCGACTATAAGCGAGATTTCTCAATTTGATTTGTTTTATTATTTGGTCGAAAAAGTTTTCAGTCATAGAAAAATGAGGGACAATTTTCCATAAATTTCCAATGCATAAATCCCCTTCTTAGCTGGATTTGGATTTACAACAGAGTACACTGATTTTCCAGGCAAATTATGCCTGTAAACAATATGTGAATACAACGTCTCTAATCTGCTTCCTCTGAGTTGACTGGGGGGAAGACCATGATCATAGTTATAAGTGATAACAGGGATCCATGGATAAGTCCAGCATAAGGCTGGCAGGAAGTCCTCTTTCCGCCATCCTGGCCAGTCACCAGCTTATATCTATCAAATTCGGGGATAAGTGCTTATATGTAGTTGTTAGTGTGTTAGTAGTGCCCGAATGAGGTTGTACGCTTTCTCCAAACCGAAACCCTCGTCCCTTTGCTTGTCCGTTACGTCAAAACGACATGTTTTCGCAGTCACAAGTCAGATTACGCTTTTACGCTAAGTTTTTTTGCGATCATTTTGGAACCCTTAAATGACGGATTTTCTCTGGCGTATGATGAACTGCCAAATCGATAACCACAAAAATGGTTTCGTGGTGTTATAACCAGTTTTATTTAATACCAATAGGTTATCACCAATAAATGAATTTTTTGCAACTTGCAACCCAAATATCTCACTCAAATGAAAGAACATTTGATGCATAAAACAATATAAAATGTGTAAACTGAAGAATACATTCTGGTCATCATCAACCAATCATACATGTTTTTGATTCCTTCATTTTGACTAAAGCAATAATTATTGCTATAAAAGGCACCTCGGAGTTCCAGTAAACGTGTAAAAATATTTTTACAGTTTGCAGTGAGATCAAGAACACATGCATCCCATCTCATGAACTGCATTATAAAGCAGAAAGACTGGTGTTCCAATTTATTGCATATTCTGTAACAGATATTGGCAATTTGGCATTGGAATACGAGCAAGATATTAGTTTTTTACAATACAACTCCGCGCTCAAGAGTAAAACATTAAAACCTGAGAATTATAGCAGAAAGAATTACCTATATTCAATGTTCACCCTGCATTTTTCGTAGGTAATTGAGCAAGCCCGTTTAGGACCTATGCCTGGTCCCGGTCCCCAACATCTTCATTCATCTCCCTCTTTGGGGAATACTGGTGCTTCTTCCCCTCCAAGTCACCATCACTTATCATCACAAGTTTCCTCCTCCACAAGCAATCACCATCTTCACGGTTATGGCCAGTCCGGAAGTAACTCCGTTTCGAGCTCTATGTCTCCGACATCCTCGGGTTCATCTGCCAACGACTACCTTCGTAGTTTAACAGGGAGTTCACTCGGAACTGGTGCTGCTGGGGGACCCCAAGCAGACTTGAGTACCAATCCTGCTCTTTTATTCAGTACTATGTCTGCCATTCCATCAGCAACTTTAGGAGGAGCTAATAATGCGTTTCTTGCTCAGCATCAGTCAAGCCAACCCGGTTTTCCAGGAATCCATTCTTCCCCTACTCAGCAACAGCAAAATCAAAATTCAAATCCAGCTACACTACCATTTGGAGGGGGCAACAATTCATCTGCTGCTGCTGCTGTAACCGCTTTTGCGAACGGAAATCCATTCCTAGTTCCGCCTCCATCACTTGCTAACATGAACTTACCGTTTCCAGCAAATCTACTTTCTGCTGGTGCTGCAGCAGCTCAACAACAAGCCCAATCAAACCCCCTAGCAGGATTAAATCCAACTCCAACTTCCGCTGCTGTTTTGGGCTTATCGTCAAACGTGATGAACACTACAATGTCTATTGCTGCCCAGCATGAACCCATTCGCAAACCCTCCTCCCCGCATGAGTTTAATGAATAATGGCGGCTTACGAGGTCCTCCTTCCACTCTTCCACATAATACCAATGTTTCCCAAACGTTGTCTGGAGCTCATCCTGGAGGTGGGCCAAGACTAAATAATAATTTTGGATCTGTTGGAATGCATAACAATGCATATGGAGCTGGAGTGGGTGCTACAAATCATCCTGGAGGACCAATGGGTATGGGCATGGGCAATAGACATCACAGCATGATACGTGCTCCTTTTGGAAATAACATGGGAAATAACAATGCCAATAACAAAGAGAGGGGCTTTCAGCTTGGCGCGATACCCTCTGGAAGAGCAGAAGTGCAGAACCGGGGAGACAATGCTAGAGAGAGGCAGCGAAGTCGTTCCCGATCGCGGGAACGCAGAGAGGCGTTAGCCGCACGCCGTCGTCGAAGTCGCAGTCGTGACAGGGATCGCTCGGTTAATGATAGAAGGCGAAAGCGAAGTCGCTCCAACAGTCGAAGCCGGTCACGTGATAGGGCGGGAAAACCCACTAGAAGAGACTCTCGTGACAAGCGTAGTGATCCAGAACGTCGAAGTCGAAGCGACTCTAGTCCTGACAAAAGCTCCCAAGATTCTTCTGATCCCCGTGGGGTCCGAAATAAGAGAGATCATGAAGCTTCCCCACCTCCCAACAGTACCAACACTACAACAGAAGAATGGCCAGGAGCCAAGCTCACTGGAATACCTGGTGATGCATCATATAGAGAAATTAAAGAATTTATTCGTGCGGAGGTAATGGGTGGTTCTGATGGTGTCGTAAGGCTTTATGATGAAGGTGTTGCTTTCCTGAAGTTACAAAACGCTTCGGAATTCCCAAAAGTATACAAATCAAATGGAAGGAAACTAAGGGGCTCTGCTATCACAATTGAAGGTATTACAATGGAGATTTGGACTCAAGAGTACAAGTTAAATAAAAGCAGAATCGAGAGAGATATTGACAGAGAAAAGGAAGAAAGAGAACGAGAAAATGCAGCAGGTGGTCGTGGGGGGAGAGGTGGTGGTCCTGAACGAGAAAAGGATCATCATCATAACAGATCTGACCGTCATAATTCTCATGCTACCGCCGCAAATCATCACAGATCTAGCCGTAAGTCTTTTAAATGGCAAATTCTCACAGTACCCCAACCCAAATAATTGAGTTCCTTCAAGCTCAACTTATATCATCATTAGTTATTTAATTACGGTATATTTAACTTGCAGGTTTTAGCAGTGCTTCTCATCAATCAAATTGCATTGCTATTAGAGGACTCGCCCCGACCATTACCAAGCATGAACTAGCGTCGCGTTATCTGCAAGATACTCCATGTCACGAAATTGTTCTTATTGCAGCGCCCACTCCAACAAATAGACATTCAGTAACAGCATTTGTACAATTTGAGTCCGCTCACATTGCACAGGGTGTAATTGATTCCATTGCGAGATCCCCGTTGGGTACAACACTAGTCGTTGAAAGTTGTGATGTCGATGATCTGCAAAAAGCAAAGGTGCGTACCTCGGGTGGACCATTGGGTCTTGGAGGGGGTCGTGCTGGGGGCTCTGCTCCAGGAGGAATGGTGCAGGATGCAAAGTCTATTTTTGATCTTGAATTGGGCCTGGTACGAACTACCTTTTTTTCATTAATACAAAATGAAATTATACAGCCTGATTATACAGTCGAGTTTAACCTTTTGATCATTTATCGTTTCTATTAGGATGACGAGACAACAACAGTTATCATGAAGGGTGCCCCACCAAACATAGCAGAAAGGGATGTTTTCGATTTCTTTTCTGACATTGGTTTAGCCCCAATGAATGTACGAATCCTGTATGACACCGATGGGCAATGCAGTGGTCAAGTCATTTGCGAATTTCCTGATAACAACAAAGCAAAGAGAGCCACCACGAAAGACGGCATGTTGTTTGGACGAGGACAAATATCTGTATCGCTTCTTCCCAGTCGAAATACCAACAGAACAGGTGGAGGCAACGCTGGAGAGTTTGGACAGCAGCAAAACAGCTTTATCAGAAACCCGAGACCAGGACTACTTGGTCCACCTCCGCTAAGAGGGCAGGGGCAAGGAGGCGCACCTAGCCCTGGTGGCATGCCTAGGTTTCCAGCTCCAGCGCACAGTCCAAACATTTTCGAGCAAGCCCTTCAGTTACAAAGTGGACCCGTTCGTCCAAATATGGGTGCTGGTGCTGGTAGAGGAGTAAGGGGCCCGAATCCTCCCGGTGCACCAGAGCGGATGAGTCGGTTTAGCGGAAGTAATGGTCGGAATGACTTTCGAAATCAAAACGGAATGGGTAGAGGTCGAACGAATAACAACCATCCCAACAATAAGAAGGATGATCCGCAACTTCTAATCACAGAGGACGACATGGCTTTATTCAATAAGAAAGGTGAACAAGATCCCCAAGAAGAAAGACGACCATTTTATAGTTTCTTTAAATAAGAAAACCTGCATATTATGTATTGCATGCATATTATTATCACGTTTTATTCCCTGTTTATTTTAAAAACATTTTTGGTTTGTCTTTTTTTGCCTCCGTCTCTTGTCTAGGTTGTGTAATTGGCTTGGAAAATATACCTTATAAGGCTTCTATGGACGACATATTGCAGTATTTGGAAGAGATTCTTAAGATAAGGATAGCATCGGATAGAATCATTAGACGGTATGATGACATGCAAAAACCTACGGGGGACGCACGTGTTGCGTTTGATACCGAGTTTGAAGCCAAGCTGGCATGTGACAGACTCACAGGAACGTACATGTGGAAAAGACCTATCTCTGCAAGCGTCATTGAATAGAATTCTGGTGCACCAAACATACCGATCAATTTGACTGAAACGGATTGTCAAAATCCACAAAACTAGTTTACGTACCTTTGTTTATTCTGTCTTTACTAATGTAATAGTTGTAAAAAAAATTATGTGTGCAAAGTGCAAACATAATATACTTGTTTACTTTACCTTGCCGAACATAGTTTAAGGTTAATGTTAAATGTAAAATATCTTATTATTGTGTTACTAGCATAGTTGCAGTTTGACGAGGCTGGCAAATAGTTTGCACTTCTAGTTTAGACGTTCTGGCCAATTAAAATTTTGAATTGCAATTTATTTTTATTAGATAGTAGTATTAGTGTTGGATTCGATACATGGATGTTTTCAAGCTCCCAGAGATATTTGTTGCAATTAATTTATAGAATTTGTATTTAAAAGTTCTTGAATCATTGTAATTAATTTAAGATTTCTAGAGGAGGAATTTCTGCGAAAAGGAGTTTGCTCTGCTGTTTTATAAAACCATGTTAAGAGTTAGATCATAAATAAATCATTCTTTTCAGAGAAAATACTCTCCTCGCTTTTTTTCATAGTTTTTATTTTCATCTGCACGAAACGCAGCATATTATTTTTATTCATCCTCACGAAATTTATCAACATGATTTTTACACAATGTACACAACCGTATCTCTCTATTCTATTAGTATATTATGTATAATAAAACTTTTTTCTAACAACTAACAGTAAATAATGATAGCATTACAATAATTTTAAAGAACTGATAAGCATTTTACAATGCCTATTTTATACATAGTAGTACAGTAGTAGTACTTATAATGCAGCTGATTTGAATCATGTTATCATCATGATTAGTACCTTTACGCTTTTTAATCTGTAATGATTTAAGTTTTGGTACAATTTATAATAATTATCTAAATAATTTTCACATTTTTCACTGACATTGGAAAAAAGGACGGATTTGAAATGATAAAAGCTAACTACATCCAAAATCTGTAGGAAAATCGTGAACTTCATGAAGCTTTTCCTGGGAGGATCCGTTTAGTGTATACGTTAGTTTAAGCCTCATCTTAAGCACCACCTGGAGATTATCACAGTAGAGAAATTGTTTTAATGTATATTCAGCACATAATTTAATACCGAAATAGGAAAAGATCAAATTATCTTACTTTGGAAGGATTCCCAATCGTTATTTTCTGTGTGATCACCTCTCCTTTATTGATTGTCGTTCCTGATGGAGGATCTAGCGATAATTGCAGGGTCTGGAATCGAAATAAAATAATCGTTCGTTTAGCTACCTATTTAGTTAACAACAAGCTGAAGCGATCAGTTTTAGAAAGGTAAGTTGGAACCTTTGGAACTGCTGCTTGGAATACAAATTCAGTGATTTGTTGTGTCGGACTCATGCTTCCAATCCTAACTTGTAATACAATACTATTTGCGGCTGAATAAGCCAAAAGTGGCACAAAAACAATCCAGACAGCATCATCTGAATATGCTAACATTGACTTCCCGTATTCTAAACCAAAGGAGATAGATACAAGTTCATATTATACTTTACTAAAGCTGTGTGGTAAAGGACAATATAGCTATTGATGA
The DNA here is from genome assembly GCA_034700605.1 of Willowsia nigromaculata. Classification (NCBI taxonomy): domain Eukaryota; kingdom Metazoa; phylum Arthropoda; class Collembola; order Entomobryomorpha; family Entomobryidae; genus Willowsia; species Willowsia nigromaculata. The sequence goes on along the minus strand of JAQIXX010000489.1, from coordinate 32,313 downwards.
AATTACCTGACATTATGCTATCCTCCTCCACCTTTTGTCTAAGACTAGCAAGTTGCTCCGACTTGCCTAACGAGAAGAATGAACTTGGGAAAAACTGACCAGGTATCAGTTCATATTGGGTTGTGGACGACACATTTCCATTAACCGCCGATGGAGGTACCGTTGCAAATAAAGGCATATTCGATAATGTAGGAAACGACGAGCTGATGGCTGAAGGCAACGCATTAATTGAATTCATTCCAATTCCAGTCTGCTGCGTTTCACTGCTGGGAGTTACTGTTGATGTGTCAGTTGAACCATCACCAAGTAAGTCAAATAGATCTAGTCCACCACCAGTCCCTCCACTACTTGTACTACTCATTATGTTGTTGTTTATGGCAGAGGTGCTTCCCATATTGAAAAGTGACTGATTCCCAGAGGAGTTGACGTCATGGACAATGTCATGCTCGCCCGGTTCCATTCCACCCAAAAGGTCCAGAAGTGCATTCTGAAAGGTCAAATAAGATTCAGCTATGATTGTAGAAAAACCTGCTACCATTCATTATATTTCGAAATCTGATGTATATAAAATTACAGAATCATTGCCACGACTTTCGGTGACAGAGCCAGTGGTTTCGCCTGGCAAATCACCGAGAAGCAAGTCACCCAGCTCATCCTGACCCTGATCTTCTCCACCATTTTCAACAGCTTTCCTAGTTTCTCGTTCGCCTGGGATTGGTGGCATTCTCTCTAATAGTGGTCCCCTTAAATGGTCATGACTTCGACACAAAGCTCCAAATTCCACTGCTCTTTGTTGTAAGTCAACATTTAAATGTGAACCAAATGCAGCTACGATAGTCCTTTAGTTGGAAAGCAAAAATATAAAAATCATATACATAGTTGATTGCATACATCATTTAACACCAAAAATAACTTAACTTAGTTCATTTTATACCTAATACGATCTGTGCACTCTGGCACCCGGGCAGACAATTTTTCCAATGCTAAAATACAATACTGTCTAGTTATCAGGTTGATATGCGGAGACCACAACATTTGTTGGAAGCCGTCCAGCACTTGGTCCGCGGATACTTCAAACTCTCCGTTGCCGTTAAGTAGGTAATCACCATACTCTCCAACACACCAACAACATACCTTGAAAGTATCAAACAAAAAGTTATCAGTCTATTTTGAAGACAACAAATGTTATGTCGAATCTTTTAGAACAACTGACCTGAACAAGCGGCTGATAGTCCTCAAGACTTTTCACGTTCCTAGTTGCTTCCCACAGACATGCGACGGCATCAGCTTGAATTGAGGCTGTATCCGACACTAACTGAATTGTTGAAGAAACAACATCTTCTCGAACATAATTTCCAGCCTAGAATGTGCATAGAATTGATTTGATTAAAGTTTGCTCTGTACAAAATACTTTCTTATGCACAACCATGCTTAACAGATACATAACTAACCGCTTGCAATATTTCAAATAAAGTGTGGAAATGCCATGAAGGATTTGGGGAGTAACGTTCCGCGATTGAAACTAAATTAGATGCACAAATTGACTTAATATCTGGCTCTGTTCTTCCCAGAAACTGCAGTAATTCTCTCGTCATTACTTCGAGATTGGAATCTGTTGCAAGTTGAAAGCATAGCTCCATAGCACGACGGCGAATACTAACGTCTGGATCCTGAAGAAATCAAAACCAATTGATACCTTTAATAATTTTGCGATGGCGCATGCATATAATAACGTTATTTTAGTTGTTTAGATTTGTACCTTTAAGCAATCTAACACTGTAGACCGATGTCGTTGCACTGCGTTTTGATCGAGCTGCACAGTTTTTTGCAAGGTTGTAAGAGCAACATACCGAATGTTTTTGTCTGAGTTGAGCAAAAAGCGACCCAGAATGTTTACGGCTAAGACTCGAAGACCCGATTCGGATTGTACGTCCATGATGGCGTGCACAGTCTCGTAAAGTATTGCGTTACCCACATTTTTACTAGTTTCCGTATTTGTCGCAACCTATAAAAATTTGTCAAATGATATTGAAAGAACGATGCAAAAATTGAATGGGCATAGACAAATAATGAAATAAATTGATTGATTTACCTGAGCAAGAAGGTCATTCATTGCCTCTGCAGCTTCAAGATCACCCCGGCCTAATACCCGAAGCAGTCTCAACAATTTAACTTGAAGGAATGGGTCACTCACACCGGATACATCATGCTCTGGCGAGTATCCTGAGAGAATCAACGTTTTCATCGTTCTCACTAAAGTGGGAATCATCTGTAAGCACAATTACAGCAAAATTAATTTCATTAATGATAAAATCACATAACACACACAAAGCAGCATCAGCATTTAGTATTGTGTGCTTTAAGAGTTTCCTAAACTATAAGCAGAATTTCGGAAAAACTCTCCACTCTAAGGCATATAAGCTATAACTAACAAATTCATTCCATTCTCAACTAATTACTACGTATTTTACAGTTTTACTGACAAACGCAAACATATCTTACCTCCCAGTTCTCAGGATCCTTTACAAATGTTCGCACAACACAGAATTAAAGACAACACACACATACTTAAGTGAACAGACAGCTACCTCTAACTTTACAAAAGTGTGTCAGTGTGTCTTAAATGGTAATAATTAGTGGTATATATGATATTTTAGAGTCAAAGATTATTTGTGTGTAGTGCTCCAATATGTCAATGTTAGAAAATTATTTGTGTAAATTATTCTATACAAGGATTGCATTACGAACTTGAGATTATTTTGTGAAATGTGAGCAAGAACAAGATGAATGATTTGAAATTTTCATGATTTTATGCCAACAACTGTCTTGAAATGCTATTTGCTTACCTTTTTAAAGTAGTTAAATGTATCAGGGGATCTTTCACACATTTCAGTAACAAGCGTAACGGCTGTGATAAGAACGGCATGATTTTTTTCTGCTATCAGCGTTCTGCAAGCAGGCAGGAACATTTCCATCAGCTCGGGGACCTTTCTAACTATTCTGAACGCACAAAGAGCCGCTTTCTTCCTCAAGTATGCATTGCTTGATTTTAGTAACTTTTCCACTTCCGGGGCGAGATCCCTGGACATTTCTACAGACGCGATTGTTCCTAATGTACAAAGTGCCAGTCCTACGACAAACTGAGCATCCGAATTTAGGTCGCTGAAATTTTTTTTAAATACGTAAATCAATATCATACACATTCATTTCACTAGAAAATTAGTAGTGGTTAAATAAAAATCGCCTTACTTTTTCAGTACGTTGGTAATCAGGAGGTGTGTGTCTTGTCTTTCATCAAGCAGTAACATGGCACCTAGATAGCCAATCCGTTTATCAGTGAATCTTGGAGAGGCAATCAGTTTGAGACATTCCAGTTGTCCAAAATGAGCTGGATAACCAAGCATGTGAATGTACAAAAGTTTGGCAACGGATCTACATCGCCAGACCGTATCTTCTTCCCTAAACGTGTTCCTTATGCTGGCACATTCTCTGTTGACCACTTCTCGTTCCTCCGCTGCCGTCCGTGCCGCTCTTATCATTCGAATTAGATCTCGTAATCGCAGAGGTGCTGGCATCCTCACTAAAATAGTTAATTAAAAGAAAGGGTTTATATTTATTTTATTCAAGGCTACGAGAACTTAACTGTTTGTCTTTCTAGCAAATATCAAACAACACGAAAACTCATGATGACACACTCACCTCTCTCTACAGCATCGTTGATAACTTGCTTAATTGTGTTAGCGACTTCCATTTTGAATCTAAATTCAAAATATTATTCACACTTTGGATTAGAGAACACAGAAAACGTACACTCTAAAGAAAAATTTAATATTGGTCATTTGTTAATATATGATTGTAATAAGCTGGATACTAAATTGTGGCTCATAATAATAAAGTGCATGCTTTGATGTGATTCAACACTCTCAAATTGCTTTGTACAAAGCCTCGCAAACGATTATAAAAAATAGTGCTTACCTTGTTAGATTTCGGGTGTAACAAACAAATAAGAAATTAAAGCAACCCAATTTGTGGTGTACAAAAACTCAAACGTGTACAGAACTTAGTGGTGATATTTAAGAAAATATAAACGAATCCGTGATTTGTGACGCGACCACATTAATTGCTTATAAACGTTTCTATTTAGCACACTTCCATTTTCCCTTAACACGCGTCACAATTACTTTAAAATTAAATTTGTACACAATTAACAATCAGCAAAGAACAAGTACACTTCACTTTATGGTTTTCCAGACTTTTCCAAAAGTGTCCATTTGTGTATGGGTTTGAAATTCATTTAGTGCACCATAAAAATCTCTGTGAAAAGTTATTTAAAAGAAAACATGCTTTAATTATTTGCATAATGTGTGTACTTTCTTGAGAATAAAAATAAAATAAAATAATTGTTTACCATATGACAGCATAACATAATGGTTTTCTCGCTGCTCTCCAAGAAGGTTTAGCCCTCCGTCATCCTTTGCTTGCGGTAAACACAGTCACACTGTTCTTGCTAAGCAGCCGATCTTTAATCTTGATAACCCAGCTCGTTATTGATTTACTTTGAAAGCTGTCTACTTATAACTTCACATTATCTCCTCCAAGAACCTGTCAAAAAGCTTCCCCCACTTTCATTTGTGCATAAACGACACGCTCTTTTTCCAGTTGACACGTGTGAAGTGCGCAAATAGTAGAGACCTTAATGGGTTGTTAGTTTTCCACGTTGGTTAACCTTACGGAAATTTTATGCTGCTGCAAGAAACGGTTCCAATCCTCTGGAACTTCAACTTCCTTTCTCCTAGTTAGTAATCCTTCACTTGCGAAATTTCCAGTCCGCTCCGGTACGATGACAAATATTTGACGGCTGGATAAACACTTGGCGTATGAACGACGAAACATTAAGATGTGAAGGATGGACACATCATCTTCTTCGCTTCTTACAACTTAATCAAAGTTTAACTATTTTCTCGTCTCGACTGCCTCCTTCTTGAATCTTATCCATTCCAATCCCACTTTAGTTGCTCATTATTTTTATTATTGTGTGGGTGTATACCTGCCAATTTATTAGCTCATTTGCTGACTTGACTGACTACACACTAGAGCTGTTGTAGACTTTCAGCTCATCTAGATTACTGGGGCAATGAAAAGAGGAAGGATACCTGCTTGGTTTGCTGTCTTATTCTTATGACGAGAGAGAGAGGATTCACATATCACAAACCGAACAGTAAACCATTTTTACCTGCCCAAACCCAAAAGTCCATCCATAAAAGTATAAAATTTTACATACAATTGAACATCAACTTTCTAAAGCGAAGAAGAGCAGGCAAAAATATACATGCACCTTATCATCCTTCACTCTCTCGCTGGCTCTCTCGCTGGCTGATGATGTGTTTGTAAATGGATTTTATTTTGGTCGTCGACCGTCGTATGTGCATTTTCTGCTGTGTTAATGCAGGGCAGAGTGTATGCCAAAATGAGTAAATGAAAAGTATGTGCACATCATGACACATAAGCCATACAACAGGCCAGATAAACAGACAGCAGCAGAATACCTGGATGAGATCAAGATGAAGAGAGAGACAGGCTGATGAAAAAAGGGTTAATGTGTTGGAGACTTTTTTGAGAGGAGCGCAAAGGTGTTTGGGGCAAGGTGGCGTGCCGTTCCTCTTTGTTCATTTTGTTGGCTTCTCTGTATCCCATTGCCCCAAATGAAATGCAAGAGATGCATTAAGAATCATTGGCTCAGCAATACAGCTTCTGACTTTTATTACCGATAAGCATACATTTCATATAAATCTTGTATTATCCATTAATTATGCAATTAAGATTGTGCTATGAATCTAGAAATTATTATTACAAACTGCCTATTTAACACTACAACAAGCAATACTTCTTATTATCTTATTTCAATTACAGCTCTCTAACTTGAAGACTGCGTAACTGCCGGAAAAGTTTATTCTTCAAGGCGCTTGGTCGTACTCTTACGGCGCGGAGGAAACCGTTTTTTACTTCTTCGGTGTCATGAAGACCGTGATTGAGTGGGATAACGAGGACATCTCTGCCTTGGCTCTGCTTTTCCTTCAAGAGGGTGTCCAGTTTTTTGTGTAGCATCTCCTGCCTGCGTTCGGGATTCAATCGAAGCCAGTAGACTTCACTGAGGTCAACATCATCCATATTGTGTGGGGCTGTGGGGTTGGCATTACTCTTTGTATTGCTTGTAGCACTTGAACTGCTCATGGCAGCATTTATATTCACATTTGCGTTTGCAACATTGGAAGATTGGAATTTGGATTGTGACATTTGCGATTGTGACGCCTGTGATTGAGAGGCTTGCGATTGTGACGCTTGTGATTGCGCTGTCATAGGGAGTGGCCGAGAGGGAGGAGGTGGGAGCTGGCGAGGGGGAGGAGGTGGAAGTTGGCGAGAGGGAGGCGGTGGGAGTGGTCGGGAAGGAGGCGGTGGTGGGAGTTGGCGAGAGGATGTTGGTGGAAGTGGCGGTACTGCATTGTTTCCAGGTTGAGGGTACTTTGAAGTCTCTCGAGCTTCGTTGTTTCTATTATCGCTTTGAACGGACACACGCGTTTGCTGTGCAGAGAAAGACGATGATTGTCCAAGACGCTGGGCCTGGAACTTTTTCAACTCTTGCGGAGATGGCATGTATTCTTGAACTGCTGCAGGTGGTAATGGTGGAAGTGGGCCCTGCTGCTGCTGCTGCTGCTGTTGGTAAAGAGATTTGTAGTGACTGGCTGCCGATGCTCTACTGTCCCTCACGTCATCCTCTTCATCGGTGATTGGTTCGATTTGGACACATGCTCTATATGGATTTTCTGGGGAGAAATGAGAAAATGATAATACGCTTGCATGAGCAAAAAATCAATTAAGTTAGGATTTTGGAAGCAAACGAACTGTCAGTTTGAGTAACCCACTTATTACTTACTGTGCAAGTTTAAATGTCTAGGCTGACGTGGCAATGGCTTTGTTGTTTCTTCATCATCGACCTTTCCACCACTTTCTCCATCATCGTCAGTCTCATTTTCCTCTGACGGGTTTTTTGTCTTTTCCTCCTTTTTGAACGTATTTTTCAGAGTGACTACAGCCCCATTGAGAGCCTCCTTGAGACTCTCCATTTGTTTTTGTAGCCCTACTTCACGTTTTGCAAGTTGATGAAAAACCTGACCAACTTCTTTTGCGAGCTCAGAGGACTCTACCATAAGTTTATCTAGAGCACCATCCTCTCTCACGTATCTGCCAAGTGATTTCCTGGTATTCTTCAGCAAATTAAGACTTTCGTGTAAATTGGAATTCTGTGGTAATGATGGGGAAATCTCTTCAGTTTCATATTGACCATCCCCTTCATCTTCATCATCATCACTGTACTCCTCGTCTTCTAGTTCATTATCACCATTATAGTTATCAGATTGCCCCAGATTCCCATCAACTTCGTTCATAGAAGATTGCTGTCATGAAAAGGCATGCAACATTCCCTGATTAAATTTTGCTTTTTTAAACCAAAAGTAGATGTTTGATTGATGGGATAGTTATGCGTGATTGTGTGCGGGTAAAAAGCTTGCGTGACTGTACTTCACTTCTTCGCTCTCGGTATTTTGGGCCAATCGAGCTTTCTCCTAAACGTGATATGGGGGCTTGTGTGTCGTCGACAGGATCATTGCTTGATGAGATTCCGTGGAAGGATATGAGCAACACAGTGCATATAATAAACGATGAAAAACGGTTCATTGTAGGTTTCATGTTGCCACTAACCAATACGAATCCCTGAGCTCTCCAGTAAACAAGCTTTTTTCATAATGAGGACTCCTTATCAAGGCTTAAAAAATTTGACAAATATTTGGAATATTTCAAGGATATGAAAATTGTTTCCAGGGATCAGTCCCAGATAGCATGACACAGTCAGAGAGAATGCATTATGCATGGAGTGGAAAATCAGTCAAAATCAGTGGAATCAAGCAATTCATTACATTTAGCTCATATTTAACTCCACCAGAACTATCAAAAATCTGGTTTACTTTCATCTTCATCCCTTAAAGCAAAGGGTAAACAGGTGTTTCCCGTATTGCATATGTATAAAATACATAAGTGTCGTTATTTTCAACATACCATATTGTTACCCATATATTAGGAAAGGTGGCGTCGGTCGTACCTTGGTAAATCCAACGCAAATTGGCTTTGTTCACTCCTAGAATCTTGTCTTCCTGTTGTTTTTTTTCTTTGGCATAGCACATTACAATGAATAAGTTGTGGTAGTGAGTGAGCAGAGTGGTAATGAGGAAGTGAAAGCTATTCTAGTTCTCTCTGTTTAAAAACTACAGTGCGACAAAGGACCGTTGTAATTTGCCTACATTTTCTTTCTATTTTTGTTACGCAGTCTTAATTAAAGTGACGGGTATAGAAACTTTTGCTTTGTGAGAGTTAAAATACCTTTAAACTCAACCTATGAGACTAATTGTAATTTTAAATTGAGACGCTTCTTAAGCTCCCATAAATCTACCACTTTCAACTACTCAAACTTTAATAAATGGCATTTTTAATGTTTTACATGAAACGAACATTATACTCGTTCAGCAAAACCTTTATAGTGCCGTAAGATTACAGTTTGATTGAACAACTATCTATTTTGTATTTTATTGCTTGTTAAATACGGTACACTTAAAAAGCACTTTTAAATTTTTACTACTCTACAAAGACCACATAAATGGTTTCGAAAAGCTTTGTGCAAATATGAGCTGTGTCTGCCTAGGACAAAATAATTATACACCTTTCACTTCCCTACTAGTAGTGAATTAATGAGCACATGCAGCTTTGCTTTCACTAGCGTATATTACTTGTTGTAATTAAGTTGTGTGCGGTTGTATCGAGTTAGGGTTGACCATCATCACTAAAGCTCACATAATGTGTCTTCGTTTAATGGCAAGCTGTTTATCAATTGACACTAATTGCACTATTCTTTCATTCTTTGCTTAAGAATTTTTGTACTTCAATAAAGCTCACCATTAAAATTACAATTGAAAAGTTCAATAACAAAACTGGCAACAAAATTGGTACATTAAAATTTAAAGGCTTAAATTGTATATAGAAGTTCTCTATGCAATGTATTCCGTGCGATTGTAACACTTTCGAAGGGAAAACCATTCAACACATCGTAATAATAAACTACGATATATATGGCACATACCAAAAAACTCTTAAAATTTCGCATTCCTGATAATGATGATGTGCTTTATGTTCTTTACCTTCTTCGCATCATTTTTTACACCCTTTCGCCTTTCGGTCTCTACTTTTATTTCATCATAACATTTCAAACCTGGCAAAAGACGGAAAAAAAGTGAACTTGAGCAAAATTACTGTGTTCTTTATCGGTACTGTTGCTTCAGTATACTATCATTATTCCACTAGATCTATTCAATATATGTTTTGTATTATTATTATTGTATATAGAGATTCTAACACTATAACACAGGCATGTGCTCTTCCAATCAGTGATGACTACTTCAACAAAATAGTAGACATATATTTTTCCTGAACAGCTTTCGGCTTATGTTTACATCTTTCAATACATGCCACCGCTCTTCACTCTATATATTCTCTGTACACATCCGTTTGAATCAAATGACAAATAAATATGCTTTATAGGTCTGTAATATAACTATGAGTAGTGCCATAAACCGATGTAATTGCAAAAAGATTATAGGTTTTACAACACTCATTCCACATTTTCCTTTAGGAAATGCGTCAATTTACTTTCTCTTTCATCGTTTTTCTTTTCGAACAACGACCAGAAGCGGCAAAATGAGGAAGGATAGAAAAAACCAGTGATATTTTTTTTTCTCTTGGAATTCCTCGTGTACTTCGACCGCTCCATAGCTTTTACTTCTTTCTAAGAACTCATAATCGGGTCGAAACACACCATCTACTCTAGACTCTAGATTTTACTTACAATGCAGTACAAAAAGAAATAAGAAATGTTCTATACTTTTAGACAAGGTATTGTCTCCAAAAAGCTATACTATTTATATGAATGAGCAACACACACCGCGTGCACTCAAAGGAAGTAGTCAATAGCTTCAAACTGAGTTACTTTCTCCGAATGATATTCCCTGTAAGCATTCCTTGTATGATACGTGAAACTTGTATTAGTGGCAGTGCACAACAGAAATCTATAATTTCCTTCCATCCAGAATATTATCCTTCCATTACATTTACTTCCTCTCTTTCTTCCTCTTTATAGCGTCCTCAGTCACCTCACCTTTCTTCAATTTTCTTTGCACAAAATGAAAGCCACGCATATACAAGAGCAAATTTATATGCATTTGTGCGCTGTACTAAAAGGCTATAGCTATGCAAAATATTTTCTATTCTATTCCATGATTGTCCATATAAATATGAAGTTGCCGAGTTTAGAGAAAAAGTCTTTACTATTTTCTGGTGAAGCATGAATACAAGAACGAAGCGAGCACAGAGTACATCGCATAATACTCTTTTCGTCTTTTCTTTAACAATTTTTTTGCTCAACTTGTAAGAGTGCTGGAGGGTGATAGTGATGATGTTGTTGGCATGTATTGAATTGAATGTCTTTCTTTACTTGTAACTTCCTACTTGCCTTCAAACTATAATACTTTTATGTTTTGTAATATACCTAAGTACAAAGAGACCATGCCAAAATCTCCGTTTTTTGTGCTTTTATGATGATGCCATACACCTTTCTTTACAACAATAACAGCAGCACAACAGAATAGCAAAAGCAACGCATTTTATATATGCTATCGTAATGACATCACCGGTCTGCACGTATCGTCACCGTCCTTGAGTGGAAACCACTCTAGTTCTTCTATTTCGTCCTCTTCTATTCATTTACCTTTCGTAATAACCAAGTTACAACAGAGAAGTAAGCAGAGCAGAATGGATGATGATGGGCAAGTAGGGTGTACTAAAAAGCTTCATTTCTTATGGTGCTTTTCTGAAGTTCTATCTATAAACCCGGAATTCATAGATATCTACCTTCATACCTATACAATTTACTATTATAGAAGCAATACATGAAGTACAACAGCACAGCAACCTGTAGTGTTAGCTAGAGTCGGCCAAAACCAGGAGCAAACTCTCCACGACCACCGCCACCACTCATGTGTGTACAGTAGTACGCAAGCTGTGTATCTATGAAAGTGAGCAAAAGCAACAGCTCGCTAGCAAAAAGTGAAAGCTTTAGAAATGGTATTGTAAAATTTTCCCTGTGATGCGGAATGAAATAAAACTTCTTTGTGCATTGCGCGATGTTTCAATACGTATTTCTAGCATTCCTTAATTGGGAATCGCTAAAAATTCTCCTAGAGTTTGGAAATGGGAAGATATGTAGTGATGTAAGTAAATTCTATGTGTGTCGTTTGTATAAAAGTTGTGAAAAGTGGTGGGTATGAAAAAGTTGTTTGATGAAAAGGGGGCACAGAACCGTTGATAAGTGAGATATTCTGATTGTGAAAAAGAGTACTTGTGTTTAGATTTTCTCTTGACTGATTGAATAGCCCATATAGCATTAACGCATAATACAATTTACTTGCGTAATTTTCTTTTCCCACTAACTGCACATACACTTGAGTTTGGGTTGCATCATTGAGCATTTAGGTATACGTGAAGAATGTCGAAGCAAAAACTGATAAAATGCTCTGGGATGGTTATGCAGAGCTTAAATAATGATCCTCAAAGTAAGAAAACGAGAGCTGAGCTGGTTGAAAATGCTACTAAAATTGGATACTGGTGAGATTATGGTGTTTTGGGTACTTTTAGTGTTTTTGAATGCATACATACCTTAGTAGATTGTGGTGGTGTAGTTGTATAAGTGGCTGGATGTGTTTTATTTGTACTTTTACTTGAATACCTTGCTTTCATATTTTATTTTCATTTCAACTAAATGAGAGAAAAATAATCTTTAGGGTTGAAATAGGTAGAATAAACATAGTACTATCATGATGAGAAGAGTAATCTTACATCTGGCTTGTTGTGGTCGAGGTAACTTGCACTCCTCACAGTAATTTTCACTTTGAAGGAGGGAGGTACATGTGGCGAGAAAGTGAGAGCATGGCTTCTACGAAAAATGAATTTAACAAGATCATATCATTGAAATCCAGCCTACGAAGCTGTACAATATTTTAATCTCTACTAGACATCGGGGAAGGGTTTCATGAGTTTTGTCGTACCAAACCAGCTCTTATCCTTGATGATATATAATACTTGAGTGAAAAGAATAGTTGAAGCTTGGCAGTGGATCGTGTTTGCGTGTTGGATTTTTGAGTACAAGAACCAGTATGAGCTTGTTGTGAACAGGAAAGTAAATAAGAAGTAGGTTGCACAACACAACATTATATTGTGTATAAATAGACAGCGCATAACAGCGACATGCATGACTACTTCCGACAATCAACCAATTCACAACATTCAACGAAGCAAGTAACATTTTCCTTTTCCTGCATCATCGCATGTGAGATAGAGATGCCTTCGAGCAGACACCTGCAAAACTGCTGGAAAAGAGATAAAGATGATTAATAGGATGCTCTCTTGTTGATTCAACCAGTATACTAGATTAGTTGATTTATTCATAGTACAGAGTATGGTGAGGCACTAATACTATCATACGAAAACACATACCTAGCCAACCACGAGGAAACTATAGAGTGTATAGCGTCATTATTGTCACAATTTAAATGTGTCTGTGTCACACAGAATTTTATATTGCCTAATTTATCGGAAATATGATAATACATTCGCAATATTACATACCTACATATATACATACTTGTCCATTGGAGGAAAACCTGTATGCATTATGAATACGTAAAAGCTTAGAATAGATTAATTAATCTTAGGTTTAGGATTTTGTTATTCCTTTGATTATTATTAAAACATTAATTTTTTGACAGCATATGTAAGTTCGTTTTTGCAGATTTTCAAAACTTTCTGTGAACTGCATACTTTTTCACGGTAAGGTTTAAACAATTTAAATGTTGAACTATAAAAATTATGCACTTTTATTGTATGATAATGAGTAAGGCTATTAAAATCTACATGAGAAAAAAATTAGATTGTTAATCCTGATTGAATGAATGATTGTTAATGCTTCTAGACAGCGCATCTTGCATGAACAAACAGGCTCTGCTGATGCTGACGGGCTTTGCATAACCTCCCTCCAAGTTACCATGCTTCAACTACCTAATAAAAAGTGAACTTGTTGCGCCGATGTCCATACATCTCAAATCTTAACCCATATGATGCACATCTCTAGCCTGGACTGGTTACTAGAGACTTAAAGCAATATGCCATTATAACAAGCATTATATAAGTGTAGGGAGCATGTACAATTGTAATTGTGCAAAGTGTCTAAATAATTCGGTTTCCAATAAACATAAAGTTTTCAGCAGTTCGACAAATGAAACTTTGCCTTAAAATTAAGGAAGGACGCATGTTCTAGCATTTAATAGACAATAGTTTTGTCATGAAATGAATTCCAGGATAGTTTCAAATAAATCATTTCAAATTCCCATGCTAAAATTGATTTTTGACATTCTCAAATAAAAATGAATAATTTGAATTGTAACCTTCATGACGATTACAGACCTTCTAGTTCATGCCATATAATATAAATATGACTTTGTTCAAAATCCATAACACAACCAATTTTATGTAATAAGCTTCATTAATCAATGGAGTGAATACAATAGACAGAAAATTCTATTAATTCCAATAGAAATTCAATACATACAGTTGTCAAATAATGCTCATAATATGTTTGTAAAATTGGCAAAATAAATTAAACTTACATGTTTCGCTACGCCACAAACCAAAGAACAGTATAGTCTTGTTGCTTGTGTTCTCACTGCATTCACTCGCTGCCAATTTATGTAGGTTTTTTGCGGTCATTAGCCAAAGCTATTTGTTGGTGTGTCAGCATTGATGCTGAAAGCCAGTTTCGTTACAAGTAGCAGGGCTATAAAAAGTGTGCATGTACATTTCTTAAATGTCTGCTTGCGTTTGCTGCTCACAAGTCTGCTTCATTCCTTTCAGAAAATGATGGTTTCTTTTCTCCCTTTCTCCCTTTGGGGAAAGGAAAAGCTTGTAAAATTGTTGGCCTGAATATATCAAGAAGATACTGCACACACGGGTTTCGAAGAGAGATGTAGAATGTATAGCCCTTTGCCATTGAAGAATGACGATGATGATGCATTTGATGCTCTCTGGGTTCACTCGTTCTCTTCCTTCTCGACTCTCTCATTCCCTTTGAATGATTTTCTTCCTTTGAAGAAGAGGTAAGTATAGGCTTAAAGTCCATGCTAAAACCACACGTTTCAAATACCTAAGCAAAGTGAAAGTAGCAAGAGATGTGAGATATAGATAAGCAACAATTTATAGCAATATGGAATATTATGATGTGTTGTGCTGTGGTATATCTAGTTATCCGTGTGTGGCCTTGTGTGGGGATATTTACTTGTGTACTGCATTGCATAAACATGTACTAAAATGAAAGAGAAGAAGAGGCTCAAAGACTCCAGGTAAGCTTTTTGCAGATATGCCAAATATATTAACTTTGGATAGTGAAGGTTACACAGTAACTGATGAATTCAAGCTCCTTTTCCCCAGTGCCAAAGGAGGAAAGAAATGGATTGCACTTAATCTTATTTCTTGCTAGGCTAGAGTACAACCATCAATGAACAGAATGAACAGAAGGAACTCTCGCATTGTATTTTATCAAAGAAAAAACTACGTTGGGCACAGGAGATTCCTCTTTGGAATGGGATTGTAAATGTGGCTTATGGGTTTTACCTTTTGACTCTGAAAACGGGAAAAGAATAGCTTTATAGACAAACATGGGGACGTATGATACACTTTCTATATTGTTGCATGTAATATTATGTATGTATAATTTTATTCATAGATACATAAGCAATCAATTTAAGTAAGTATTAAAGGCTTGCTTTCATTCATCGTAATTAGTAGCAAAACAATAAAAAGCAAGATGTTACAGTTTGAATTGGGATTCCTATTAAATTATTAACCCATAGATTTAGTCCATCTTCAAACCCTTAGCATGACGCAAATTCCAACCACTTCACAGTAGACCAGACCAGTATTGAAAGCAAATAAAGCCCAGAAATCTCGTTTAGGAAAAAATAGTACTATAAGAAAGTCAAGCTCTATGCATAGATTAGACCAGTCTATTATTGGCAAATCGGCTTGATCAGATTCCCATGTACTTCTCTTTCCGTCAATTTTCTTCCCCATCTTGAACCTCTCCTCGTATTTTAATATGCTTGTCATATCACTCAAGTTTCAATCATTTCTCTTTTTCCAGAATGGGAATCCTTTTTTCTCATGCAAAAAGAAGATTCTGATCTCTGAATTGGAGCCTTCTGAACAGTTAAACTCTATTTCGCTACCCCTTTTCATTTTCCTTTCAATGAACCAGCTCATCTCTATCTCTCTCTTTCAAATAGAGCTCCTTGATCGTCATCATCGTTTCGATATATCTGCATCTTACAGTTTTGATGGCGCGCTTCAAAACTTCACCAACTTATTATTCCTCGTTTCTTCTATCATCATCATATGCTCTTCAATTCTTGTATACTCACTGTCTTCTTCTTGATCACATCCTTTTTCTCATCTCCCGTTTTTTGTACTTTCTTGTTCAGAGCTGAAAGACGTAGGAAATCTGAAGAGCACTACTGCTACACGAGCAAGACAAACTAAAAAGAAAAATTCTAATAAATACATTCTATGATGATGTTGTGTTACGTACGTACATGTTCGATAACATGATATTAGCGCAGTACATCTTTTAAACAAGACAAATAAGAAGGGAACTGAGAGGGACGCTCACATTATGATGTCTTTTCTCCTCTTCTTCCCTTTTTACTTCTGCTCGACTTTCTCCTTTTAAGTTTCAGTTGTTGGAATTCTTGATGCATGCATACACAAGTAAAGATAAGCAGCACTATATACTCTCAACATTTTTAAAGATCCTTTTTTCAAATTCGTAGACACATCGAAATACATTCACCTTCTTGCGCTATACATGTGATGAGCTGATGATGGAGAAGCCTAAAAGAGAAACATTCTATTTATATACTTCTTTCCTTTATAATGCCTACTCACATCCCTTTTTCGTCTCTTCCAGATGTACTTTCAAAAAATTGCCTTTTTCGAATTACTATCATGATCGTGAAACGAAGCCTGTACATTAGTGATACAAAGGAGTATAGGAGGAACAGAAAAGAATGTTAGGAAAAAAAACTGAAATAAAAATCCCACAAGGATATCTATAAAAAAGCAGGTTGACACACAAAAATGCTGGCAAGTTCCACATAGTATCCTTAATAATACACCTATATAATAATATGGAAAGGTAGAAAAAAGCAAGGTAGCTCTTGCCACCACTGAATACTGAGCACACACGCTCAGTTTTCTTTCTCGTTTATTCCGTACAACAACAGCACAAGAGACATTCTTTGTGCTCGCTTCCTTCCTCATTCTCCTTCCCCTGTAGTCGTCGTCATCATCATAATCATCATCTCCCAACAAAGAAATCGAACTAACATCGGCTCCTGTGCTAGTATTGCTACAATTTTCTTATTTATACGTACACTTGCTCGTTAGTTTTTCCCCTAACGTGCAATACACAACCCTATCGACAAGGTATGTTCTCTTTCTTGTCTTTTATCAATGCCACACCACAACAACATCCACACGAGCTCCTTTGTGCATCCAAATAAACTATATATATTTCTTATCCTGGCTCTCGTCGTTGCAAGCTAAAGAAGAAAAAAACGAGTATAGATTTTCCCCCATTTTTTTCGAAAAAAAATTGCTAGAAAAAGGGAGACAAAGACAGGAAAAATGTAAAAGTGGAAGTAAAGAAGGAAATAGGTGGAGTTGCTCTCACACGGATTGTAAAGCTCATCAGAGAGAAATAAGAGCATCATGCAAAGTTTTAGCAATATTGCTGCCATGTACCTGAAAACTCAGAAGAGAGTTAGTCGCTTGTCGCGTTGTGACGGTCGGTGGCGTGGTTTATTGGTTATTGCACAGTAACGGGAGCGTTACAACTTTTGCTTTTCTGTTTTCCTCCAAACTGTTATAAAAAGAATTTTACGCTGACTATTACACATACATACTTTCAACTTTCATGAATATCATCATTTCCTAATAAAATGTAGACACATATTTTGCTCCTAAATTTGCACACTTTTTTTTACAAATGAAGGAGCCATCAGGGAACATCGCACACACGGAGAGAGACGACGACGAAAAAGTGGCAACTTTTTGAGCGACTAGAGAAATTGGGAGACAGCACTGGAATTATGGCTAGATGATGAGCTACATTTTTTGCTCTAGTGGTGCTAAACACACCACTGTTGCACATTATATGTTATAGGTATACCATCGAAAAAATAATAATGATGATAGTGGTCTACTGAAACTAGTGTAAAAACTATGTAGCAAAAAAATATGGTTAGGGCTTTAGCCATTTTTTGTACATTGCAAAAGATGGATAAAGGAGAAAGCTTCCATATCAAGCATGCCAGTCAGTCATCCAGCGAAAAATACCGTGTTGCTCTTCCTCTTCTTCTCTTTTTTCACTTGTTTCTTCGCTCTGCTCTGCTGCTTTTTTGCTCGCTCACACACAACAAACACACACGTATATATGTATACAAAGTCTGTGATGCCTGTCCATATTTTTTTTCCTTTCCCATTTTCTCCACTACTTTCTCTTTTTACTCAAAACTTGGAGAAAACAGGAGAGGAGGAAAAGCAGCCACACACCGCTGTAAATGTAAGTGCTCTGCTTCATAGACATAGGTTCTGTGAATGCCGTTCTCCCTCGTATTTGTGCACTTTCACTCTGGCTTTGCTTTGAGTATTAGAATCAACTGAGCAAGTTTGGTTTCCAGGTTTGTAGTAAGCAAGCAGGGGAAACTAATGGGCCCACTACCCACTTTGCTTAAGCCAGCTCGCTTGCTATAGCTCGCCGTTATCTCAACGACGAAAACGATCCTAGCACTACCGATGAAGTAGTACATTTTCTTCTCGAGTTACTCACTTTCAGTCTTCTGCCAGAGAGGAGAACAGACAGACAGACAGAAGAAGGGAAGGAGAAAAGAGAGCAGGAGAGCTCCGTCTCTCTCTCTAATCATAATCATAATAATTTGTATATTGATACTGCCACTTATCGAACTGATTCCAGTTGCAAAACAAAACCCTTCTACTTGGGAAAGTCTCTTTGGCAGTAATATAATAGTGAGGGAGTGAAGTATCCTTATCATTATCAGCAACAACATCATCATCATCAAGAGTATCCTTCAAGTATTTTGTTTCGTTCGCCCTGATTCGAAGCGGTCGTGTTTTCAGTAGCGAAGCCGCGGTGATTGAATATAAAGGTAATAGGAAACACACCGATGAAAATTGTATAGAGAAAGTGATTCTACTCGTGCTTTACGGAAATTAAAGTTTCATCGTCAATTTATAATTTAGTACGAAGACAATTATAGGAAAAATTGTACATATTTATTTTAGAAAATTATATAGAGTTAAAACGAATTCCGCAAAAACATTGTGTTTCCTTTGTGAAACTAGTGCCAAACCTGTTGTAGAGAGTTAATGCAAAACATGATGGATAGTTCAGTACTATGCTGTAGATGTACATGGTAGGCAAAGTGAAAGGTGAGTTGGCCGAAGACTACAGAACTACTAGTCAGTAGGTTTTCACCAACCGGAGCGAACCAGGGTACAATTTATTTCTCTTGCTTCTGTATATAAACTCTTGATATTTCCTTGAGAGAAAGGCTACTTTATATTTGTTATGATGGTGCACTGTAAAACTATAAAACAAAAAATAAAAGTATTTTAGACTGTTTAAACGTGTAAATAATGTTGATAGAAAATGTAGACAAAGGGTGCAACGTACTTTATGCTGATTTTTTTGGCAAACGAACAAAAGGTGTAAAGTATTAATAAGCTGGAGTCAGGTCGAATCTCACCGGAAGGAAAAGCTAACTGAATAAAAGAACAAAAGATAGTGCAAGCAGGGAGAAAGCTACATAAAAAATTGAAAGTATTCATAGCAAAATCTATTAACAATAGAAAATCATAACAATGCATAGCACGTCGTATATGCAACAGCCTCACTTGAGATGATGGTTAGTAAAGTTATTTTAGTCAACTTTTTTTAGTGAAAGTGTGTGAGAAGCTATTTCAATTTTTCTTGAGCAACGGCATCCTCTTTATAATTCCTTGGAGGAGGTGTCACACAAAAAAAAAGTTTCTCCTAACAAAGAAGAAGTCTGACTGGTGGAATTAGGCATTCACAATTCAAAATGAAAATGAAGAGAAAGCAACACACTAGGCGGAATAAAAGCTAACGAGAAAAATAATGGAAAGAAGGATGAAAAGATGAGGCATTTCTTTTGGCGTGAAGCAATTTAGCTTTGGAAGACGAATGAAAAGCAAGACAATTACGGATATGAGATGTACCGCTGATTCCAAACAGCCAACATCCCTACTAAAGATTATACTTGATCGTGTCAGAAATATGAGCAAAGTTTAAATAATAATCGCGTATCGAAACTGAAACAATTTCGAATGATTTATATTAAGAAAATGCAGTCAGAAATAAACAATAAACAAGATAGGAAAGTAGAACCGGAAGCCTCCTATTTCTCATTATACTTTATTGGGGCAAATTGTAAAAATGGCACATAGACAATAGAAACAAAGTACATGAAACTGTATTTCCTCTTCGTGAGTGTATTGTTGAAAACTTTATTTCAAAGAAAAGTATCATATCACATGATATCATATTAAAAAATTCATATCAAAAGTTATGAATATATATATAAACAATTTTATGAGAACACCTTTGAATTTTTTGCTTACATTTCTCAATCGAAAGTATCAAGTCAATAAAATTTCACAATTTTGGAGTGAATAGTTCTTCTTGATTTGCTGTTGATATTGTCGTTGACTAGTCAGCCAAACTTGTCGTATTTAATCTAAAAATCTCAGCAAATTCCAGTTTTCCAGTTGGAATACTCTTCAAAGCCGAAATTGCACTTTATTTATCAGCCATCCTCACCCACTTTTCGCCGTACTAACAAGAGAGATTCAAATTTGACTTTGCAATTCAAATCATCATCGTCATCACATCACACATCATCAAAATCATTGCCTCCGCCGTCATCACCATCTCTCACTTTTCCTGTGTGCATTATTCCATTTGAAGTGCATGCAGGAAAGCACACACACACAACATCGAAGAGAAACGAGAAAAGATTTTTCAAGGCTTTTTCCACTCAATCACTCACTTTCCATCAGATTCTATTTATCGCCTCTCTTTCGTTTGACTTCATGTCTACTTCCATCATGAAGACCTACACTGAAGGAAGTAGGAATACGATAAAAGGATAATCAGGAAAAAGTACCCTACTTCTGCTCCTCGACGAATACTCCCTTCTAATAATACAGTTCCATTATTATTAACTGTAACCAACCAAACGGAAAATAGCTATTCTATTGCTTCCACAATCAGTACACTCACAATACAAAAAGCCGTTGTATTTTATTCATTTGGTTGAGAAAAGGAAATACATGCGTCTAAATACACAATGCAAATATCACCGTTGCTTCTGTTACTGCTGCCATCATCCACCTTATCATCCTCATCGTCCTCCTCCCTAAGAAGAAGAAATACGAAAACAAGCTGTACATCAGAAAATGGACTAAATTCTACTATCACCCGTTCTAAAAACATATACTGTATACTTGACTGTAGTTTTAAATTCATTTTACGAGAAAATGAAGAGAAATAGCTACGCCGTTATTGCGTGTGCTGGAGAACCTTTATAGGGAGCTAAAAATGAAAGTTTATTTTGACTGACACTTGCTCTTTATTTTTATAAGCCTAATTTGAAGTGACACATGAAAGGAACGACAGAAGCAAGCAGACCGTTGTCATTGAAAGGTATGTAATATGTAGTTTATGGGCATGTACATTCTCGTATTTGAACAAAGTCTATTAGCATTTCCTCCTATTTTCTCAGTATCCATATACTAAAACTCCCACATAAATAAAACTCTTCACCGTTGTCATCCACCCCATCATCCAACTGCCAGGTGGTGAGTTGGAACTTTAATTAGTTTTCATTTGTCACTTTCATTCATCATCATCAGCATCGTCACCAACAGCATCAACTTTCATTTCTCTCCATCTACTTCCCACATACTTAAGAAGACACGCAGACAGATTGCATTGTAAACATAATAATGCATAGACATCATCGCTATCTCTCTCTCTCCTCATATCTTTGAGCACGTATTTCCATTTATATATCTACAAAATATACAAAATACCTACATATACTTGAATGTGTACTGTAGGTCGCTTATATCTCGAACTGAAACTCCTATCCGTGTTTTCTTCAGTTTTCTTCATCATATATTGCGTTTTCCTGTTTGTAGTCTATCTCTTGTAAACTCAATCTTTATAGGTGGAAGTTGACTTCCTAATAGCATCCTATCCTACTCTTCGGAGAAGTATTTCTGTGGTATTCAATATCATCTTACACAACGTACTACACTCACATGTCTGTTCTGTCCGTTTTTGTCACGATAATATCACACATCATTGTGTACACCATATCCACACCGTTTTCACTTTTCGCTTTCTCCTTCATCATCTGTCTCGTTCTTTCACTTTTACCTTTCCATTTTTGCTCTCTTTCTCCTTCCTCTACGTAACTGTTGACACACTCAAACAGACGACCATATACGCTGGCTTGCTCACTAACTCCCTATCATCAACGTCACTTGCCATCAACTAAAACGGAAAAGCTGTTGTGTTCCGTATCTTCCATGTGTGTTTATTTAATTCAATCTCTCCCCAGTTCTTTGTATCTTTTTATTAGATGCACTACTGTCATGCCACTTTCATGTCACATCGCTATATATGCTTCTAAATATACTGTTGTCTGCTGTCGGCATCAAAATGTGATTGCGTTTCGTGATACATATTAAACAATTCCCAAAAACTCCTTTCATCCCAATTTTTGAACCTCTAGTGGACATAAGATGTATATGTGCTTATCTAAATATTATATAACCCTGTATTATTATACCTACCTAGAAAAAACTAAACGTAAAAAACTCTCTCCAGCTCAACGCTGACTAAAGTCGGCAATAATACTTTACAATAACAACAGGCGTTATAGCCTTAGAAGTCGTCCGCTTAAAAAATCAGGAATAGTGTATTAGTTAAAGTGGAAAAGGCAAAACTTTTGCTACGGTCTTGGTTAAAAGTAGCCTTAAGCTAGAATAAAGTAACGGTAGACTCGTACATCTAAAATGTCAAGTGATAGAAGAGGTAGAAACTGAAGCCTAATACTACCCGTTGCGCCTCGTCGTGTGTGTGTGCTCATTAACTTGAAGCTTTCATTACTTCATACAATCAGCGAAAGTAGCAAAAAGGGGGTGATGGTACTTTAAGCAACAGTACGTCAGTATCATCTTTTCTATATCTCCTCATTCCTTCACGGTGAAAGTCAACATAATATTTGCATTTGTACACGGAAAAGATGCGAGACAGAATGAAACTGCCGTACACTGCTTGTACATATAGGTACTCTGATGATGAGTGCCGCTAGTAGTCATGATGGTGATGATGACAAGATGACAGTGTTTACTGTGGAGTAAACCTTTCCAAACTATAGCTTGTAGTAGTAGTCGGATGGATGTATTGCATTTTCACTTTACTCGCCTTTGCTTTTCATTTTCATGATGGTGATCGTGCTGCTCTTCCATTTTATGTCATGCTGTTATCCGTATTGTCATCCACGTTTCTTCATAATGAAGTGAAAAGAGGATGCGAATGGGCTTTATTTACATATAAGGAAGAAATAGGAGAGTTTTAGGATTCAACCACTGTTGTCACAACGTTGCTATTATAAGGAATAGAATGGGTTTATATTATTCGGGAAAAGTAGAATACCCTCATCATGAATTCTCTCGCAATCACACATTTGTTCATTCCTGGACACTAAAACTCTCTTTCTATTTTGTCATTTTCCTTGAATGTGCATCCAACAGTACCATATCATTGCCATCCCATTTCTCTTCATTAGTGGAAAAAAGGTTTCCAGAGTTAAATAGGCCACCATTACTTACGTTACATTAGCGGATGGATGGACTATAACATTAAATTTGATTTGAATACCAACGCCGGTCTAAACCGAACACAAAGGTTGTCTTTTTACTACACTACACAACTGGTACTGATTTTATTAGATGCTATAGCTCTCTTCCCTCTGTGTGCTTTGTGGTTTGTCCATGCACTATTTGACTTTCACTAGTAGTAAGCAATCAAAAAGAGCAAACATAAAGCTAATCGAATGAAAAACTGAATTGATTTTGCTCATCATTTTGCTTGTTTTGTGTATTGTACTGTCGTTTGAAGCAAAATCAGCGAAAATAATGCTCTATTGTGTACCATCCACTCCAACTGTGACTAAAGGTATAATTAGTATTGGTTGGTCGCATGTTGTGTGCGTGCATATTCATGTAATTAACACGTTCTTTGTGCAAGAAGGGCAATTAAATAAATGAAACTGACAGTCGATTTCTATAGCGTGAAATCATCCAACTCAATTTACTAATTCACTTGAGAATTTATTATCCATGTTTATTTTCAACACAAAGAGTTGAATTCTTGTGATTTCCATGTTATGGATTTCATTGTGTTTCTCGTTAGAAGACCGCGTAATAACTAGAAAAAACATATGCGTATGCAGTTCCCAGTAGTTTGGTACGTTAGCACTTATAATGTACCTATGCAATTTAATATAAATGTTAGATGTGATTTATATTTTGTATTAGTTCATCGCGCTACAACACTCTTGGTTGCTGTAGCCTTTTTGATATCTGCTCCTCTTTCTCAACAAGGGCTCTTAACATCTTAAGAAGATTTTTGAAACTTTGCATATTATTCCTTTTTTCATTTATTTGCTTTTCAATGATGTTCGTTCGCATACATTCATTTGATCGGATCGGCAGGTTATATTTCGATACTTGAGAACAACAAGTA
Organism: Willowsia nigromaculata; assembly: GCA_034700605.1. Lineage (NCBI taxonomy): Eukaryota > Metazoa > Arthropoda > Collembola > Entomobryomorpha > Entomobryidae > Willowsia > Willowsia nigromaculata. The sequence continues at coordinate 8,192 of JAQIXX010000489.1, read as the reverse complement.
CACCACTCTGCCCTGAGCAGCCCTACAGATAAATCTGGCAGAGTGCTGCTGTCAAGTCGAACCGTTGTGATTATGAAGAGCAAAAGGCACAAAGCAAAAATATAAAATGCAAAAGGCTCTCACTTTTCTAAATTTATGTTTAACCTTCAGATTATGCATCAAAAGCTTCCTACAACATGTTACGTATATTTGAGTCAAATTTCGCTTTTCTTCAGCTGTGCATGCATACCTACGTTTTGATAAAAAAAGAGTGGCTTAATGTACTGTAAAATAGGTTTAACTTGGGCATAGCAGTTCACAAACTAAAAACGAAAGCCTGTTTGTCTGCTTATTCCCCAACCTTAAAATTTCTGTTTTAAAAGTAAATGCCAGTGTAAACAAACACGTCTATTCATCTTTAGAAAAAAATATTCTTACACTTTGTGCTATATATTTTTTATTAAATCGCGCATAATGTTTACCCTTTTTGCTTGACTTGCCTTCGTTTCAATTTAGGTTATGTACACATATCTTTTATCTTAACTCATCGACTGGAGTATTCTCCTACAACATTGCGAAATTCCCATTTCAATCGGACACATTTATATAGATTTATAAAAGAAAAGGCAAATAACATAATGTTTACTGGTCCGCTCTGATTAGATACAAACTACTCTGCGTTAATTACTCAACAGAGAGGGAACGAGAAAGAGGAGAGCGCAACGACGGGAGAAAGTAGAAAGTAACTCATTTCGCTCCGTATCATAATACCACACAAAACCAGACTATTACATTGGCCTTGTAAAATATCTGCTTTTGCTGCTGCTGCTTCTCTCCTTCCTTCCTTTAGTTCCTCTCTTGCTAATGATGATAATGAATGAGAAAGAACAGGCAACTGTTTTTCTGCGTTTTCCGTTTTCCTGTATAGAAAAACGGAAATTAACGTGTGATGAGGAGAATGATTATGTGAATTTTACGATGAGGATGATAATATATAAACATATTATACCCTTGTTATGAAGCCCATTCGAAAGGAACTGTAAAGGTGAAAGTACTCTTGTTTATTCGGGCATGCTTTTTAAATGGGTTTTTGATTAGGAAAGTGGTTGAGGAGTATCAGAATCAGAATTAAATAAAAAAAATTCTAACCAAACTGTATTCCCCACCACGATCTTTGTGCATTTTATTAGAATATATATTAATATTATTACAAATAAATCGGTCAAGAAATTAGATTAAGTGTTGCACACTACACCAGCTTTATAGCTCGATCAACCTTTATATCAACTTTTAACGATTTATTTATTGACGATTATGCTACTAATATCAAATATATTGTGAAATGCATACAACTTTTAGTGGTACTGTACAAGAGGAAATACATGACGAGAATACCAAGCAAATAGGAAAGATGCGTGTTTCACCTCTAATGTTATGATGGTGGTGTTCGAAATGCTTTCGTTTGTGGAAGCCCAAAAGGTTGAGTTGATATTACGATGCCCACATATAAGCACACACATAGGTCTACTTAGAAGTCAAGTTTTGTGCAAAACAAGTTTTTGTTCCGTGATCACATAATAATACGTTCAAGCGAAACGGTTAAAAAGCAATAAAATTGGATTCAGTGAAGTGGGTAAAAAAGGGGTGGTTTCCATTTTAATACCAGCTCACCACTCACAGCAAGTGCACTATGGTCAGGTGGGAAAAACTATCTGCATATAACCCTTGACCGAAATAGTTATGGCAAGACAATTTAATTATATAAAATTAAAATTTCTGATATTTTATTACTTTTTCTCTTTGAAAACGTTCTATTTACACATGCTTCTGTTCCTTTTGTTTGCTTTGTTTTAAAGCATCTATGTATAATTTAATTTCGTTGCAAAAATTAAAGTGGCTATCGGTAGAGAGTATAACACTTGGACACAGGGAGTGAATACCAGTAATATATTTTCGAATGACGCAGCAACTCTCAATTTTCCACCTGTGCAACTAGCTATTTTCTAACTAGAGGAAAACCACAGAGAAAAAATTATTATAAAAGAAAAAAGTAACAAATTTCGCCAGCCTAGTTTTCAGCTTTTTGCTTGTCTCGCTCTCAATTATTAAATTTTTGTGTGTGCGCCGTGTTCCTTCCTTTTTTGTTTGTGCTTGTCTTCTTGCTTGGTTGGTTAACTTCTCTTCTAAAAACTTTACAAATGAATGCCGAATGCACTAACTATCTAGTTACCAACTGTGTATACCTACACACATGCTATCCAGACGTCACTACATGACTGCGTCTTCAAAACAAGTTGCGCAACTTTTTAAATGCTTACTTTTACTCTATAACTCACAAACATGCACACAGCGATAAAACAAGTTAGTTTTAAAAACTAAAAGTCCTCATCAACAGCAAAAATATTAATGTAGGAATATTTGCTTTTCCCAAAAGAAACTTTCATCATCCCTTATTTCTCATTATAAATAGAAATCACATACGTACATCCCATCTTGAAAAAAATATCTGTACGCTCTCGACACTCGGCTTTGGTTAAATTAGTCTCATTATTGAAAACCACTGTTATTACTTTCTGGGGTGTGCATTAACTCATGCGTATTTTCATATATCATTTTTTGGAATATATGATTGCAGTAATTTTTTATCCACATCATATCATATATACAATTTAACCTTTTATATTCACTTATTACGCTATCCCTAAACACAGGGCCACGTCGTATATAATTAAGCCTTCTCGTTTTTATCAAAGGAAACGGAATATTATGCATTATTTATCAAAGGGAAAAATGGAGACAATCTTCAAAGATAAGAGATCAGATGAATGTAGCAATTTTTCCTCTATGAGAATAGACACAACTGTAGAGCCCCACCTACACGTTCATATTATTAGCAAGTCCTGTTATATATATTATGTTCCTCAAGATCTTGTCTTAGATTTACTGCTTTTCTTTCAAAATTACATATTGCATTACAATTTTAAGTACATCGACACACAAAGAATAAATACACGGGCTTACACGGTCTTCTCATGTTACAGACTTTCTCCTACTTTTCCTCTTATTGTTTCATAGAGAAAATATGTTTTGAGACAGTAAGCTTTTATTATACATTCTTTGGTATAAGGAGAATGATATTTGCACACACATGAAAAACGAGAAAAAAATGAATATTGCATGCGTGTCTTGCATTCGTCCGGATTTTTGTTCTCTCTATGAAAAATGCGAGGGAAGAGCCCGCACACACGTACAGAGTACTCCCATCACAGTGTTGTGTCATGGATTCGTCGCTTTTTTATTACTATTGTTTATGCCATATCATCATGTTATATGCTTTATCCTCTTGTTTTGTTGTTGTGTGTGGGTGAAGGAACACCACACACGTATGCATTTTTCTCGATAGCAGAAAAAAAACTAAAACCAATATTATACAATCTTGTGTCTATTGGTGTAGAGTTAAAAGGAAGGATGAAGGAGAAAGAGAAAGCTTGTTTTGTGGGTAAAAAATAAGCATAATTTTTTTCTTGGTAGAGTTTATTCCAGAGCTTTGTCGTGGGCTTTGTCTTTTATGTTTTCCCTGAGTTCTTTATTTTCTTAACTGTGCTTTTGTTATATTCAACCGGTGTAGTGTGCATTATATTTTGAGATATGTGTATATGATAGACAGACAAAGATGGATCGATCACTGACACGACAGCACGAAGCAAAAATGGTTGCTAAAAGCTGGTAGCTAAAAGGAAAGGCGGAAAGGTAGAAACCAATAATACAAAAAATGCATCGACAAGGACGGTGAAGATGATGATGATGGTGAAATCGACTATGCTCACTCCCAGTTAGAAATGATTTTAATTATGTACCAAAAAATCAAAATTTCATAGATTCATTTTGGTAAAAGTTGATGGATAGTGTATACTGTAGTGTACATATAGGAATGTATATAAATAAGTACTTATCCCAGGTTTTCTATTATATTGTTGGTTACTGGGTTAAACATATCGAATTATTATACGTATTATATACTATTTTCTTTCCGTTTCAGGTAACGTGCCCTGCTGCACACCGCTCCACCTCTAAACTACTTCAATTGCTGAATTAAATGGATCTCTAATGTGTTCCTGACACATCAAAAGAGTTCAATTATAAAATAGATAGAAAGTAAAGCGTTGTTTGGGTTGATGCAGAGCGAATAAGCATGTATTTTATTCCCTGGGTCATGGTATCCTTCAAGGAAAAGGCTTCATAGCCAGGAATCCACTTATAATACATTTCCGTTGACAAAGGCTAAAAGTTTCATTTTAGCTTTTTCTCTCTGAAAAGGATCGTTTCTAAAACGCGAGACCAAGACCAAAAACAACACACCAACTGACTACATCAACGGCAGATTTTCTCCATTGTTATTCCACGCTACTTCGTTATTTGCCTGGTTTCAGTTCAATCCATATGTTGATATTTTTGTTTTTTCTGTAAAAGAAAACTACTTTTAACTTCCAGCTCGGATCTCCATCTAAGCCTTTCATGTCCACACAAGACTTTTTATCCAACGTAAAAAAAAACTTTTATTTTTGTCGAACTCTATCTCTCCCTTCTATTACAGCCAGAGGAACTTTGTATAGAACGGGACACTCTCCTTTTACAATAAATAGGCTAGACCATCATCATCTATATCAAGCGATCTGCTAGTCAGTTCCAACAATACATCGTTTCGACTTTCACCAGGGAACATATGTAGCCCATTAATAATACACAAAAAACGTACAAGAAAAGATATTAAAGTGAAAGTGGAGTGTGCTATAAACAGCGGCGGCATGCACTGATCTGGAAGTAAATGCATGGAAATTCACCAAAAAACTACATTATTCAGTGCAGATGGAAACTATTTTTGGTGTATGGAAGAAGGAAAGTTTTCTGTACTGTGTGGTGCGTAATAATGTGTCCCTTTTTCTGATGCAAAAGCAATATAGCTTTTCCATCATAACATGCAGCAGCAACATGCGTCATTAAAGCCACAAGCATTTAAACAAGGTGATGTGGTTACTGGTTATTCTATAAAACTACCCAAATCATTTTTATGTATAATATAGACATATCAGCGGACATATTCATTGACAAAACAGACTGACCAAAAAGGGGAAAATCGAATCCAATGAGGTTGCTCCATCGATGCAGCTCATGAAACAGAAAGAGTGATGATGTTGATGACGACGACGATGACCATGCCAGCAGACCACCGGTAAAAACAACCTGTTTTTATTGCATTCAAGCATACGGTCTCTTACGTTCTGGTCGTACACATAAAGGAAGCAGAGCGTAGCTGATCGATTTTTTTCGCAACTTTCACAGAAGAAAAGTAGAGAAAACTGGCTGTAAATACGACTTTGTTTCATGTTTTAATGCTGCACGGTGTATTGAATGCATCACTGTAGTCGACCCAATTCTTTTGTGATTAAACAAATTGAACCAATTTGCTGAACCACCTTCTATATCTACTTCATATATGACCTGATACAGAAAGAGACATGAACTTACTACCAGATAAAAACAGGGGCTTTATTTTTTCCGGTGAAAGTGGTAAAGTGAAACCTCACATGCTCTATATATAATAATTTTTACTGAAATAATGTTTGCTGGTAGACGAAAAAACGTGATGAAAGGAAACCACTTTTTTTGTCGGTCCGTAATAACATAACAACTAGTAACTGTATAATGATACTCTTGTTGTGAAAACGTGAATTTCACTAATGTTAGGAGTACACACAAACATATCCTGTATTGTATATCACTCACAACTAACAAAAAAGTTCACAGTCGATCCGTAAATGGATTCACTCTTATCATCATGACTTATTCATAACCAAAAGGAGTTTGTTATGACTGAATAAATAAGCCATATTCGGCGAAATGTTAAAATGTAATAAATCAAGAAGGAGCCAAACCAGGCCAGACGAAAACGAAAATTGACTTTTCTTCTGTAAATATGCATTTCAATTTCCTTCGCAGGAGAAGCGATAACCTTTAAGAATGCCATGTACTCATTTTGTACGGATATTATAATGTTATCTCTATTTTATACGAAAAAGCGGGAGAAACTAGCCATTGTATAGTATAAATAAGAGACATATTGCTGCTATTTTCTATTCCAAGCCGTTATTTATTTAAAAGTGTAAAGTCAGAAAAATGAGGTTAAATATTGGGAGAAAATGCCGAAGAAAGACTCCTGAATTTTGTTACGGTGATGATGATGTTGCTTATAATGGCAGAAAACTTGGCAAATTTTCACCGTCCACCACTACACTATCAGTGCTGAACAAGGATGCACGTACACACAGTCATTTCGGAACTAATGTATGTCAAAGTCATGAAGAAATAAACAGCAACCATCTTACCAGGTGAGAATTTTTAAGCATAATTCTTAATGATATTCCCTACCGACCCTACCCTTATGGATACCGTAATTGGGCGAAATACGAAACGACACAGTAAAGGATATATAATAAAATATGATAAATATTGTAAAACACGTCCAAGTTCCTTTTAAACTGTTCAGCTTGTTTTGAAAAATGTGTATATTGATGGCATAAAATTTCATTTGATATCTCATATAATATGTAGACACTCAAAGACAAACTTCCTCTAAACTTTTACATTTCCCTCTTTAAAATGTGCACAAGACATTATCTCGTCGTACGTTCAAAGTATAAGTGTAAAGTGAACTCGTGTGTACATTGGCTGTAATTTAATTCACTCCACTTTCCATTTCCCATTTAGTGACTCTGAGCAGTTTCTTATCGTTCTCTCATTTTACATACTATGGATGCCACTTCACATTAAATTGCATAGGACGTAGTTGTAAGTTACTTGTAACCCTGTTACAATGTTAACAGAGAGCTGGAGACCTGCCTTCTTCACCGAAATGAAATATTAATGTGTTCGAGGGTTCCAGGATCCATACAACCAAGCATATATCTGCACATGGCAAAGAGAAGTACAAGTTTGCATTACCACCCATGATATGCCTTTTCATCGTGAGGAGCAGCAGCACTTTATTGTACTCCACTCACTTTTAATTTTCTTTGACGTTTTTGTACATAATTAATAAAAACGTTCCTCGTTTAAAACCCCCTACTAGTGTAAATGTAGTAATTACAAGCTGAAAGCCAAAAGTAAGCGTTTATAGATAAGAAAATGCAGTTTGCTCTTACTTCTTCACGCATAGTTGTCGTAACAGTCCATTCACTACCTTGTATGTACAACTTAATTAAATTGTCATAAATGTACAACACTTTTTTGTCAATGACAAATTAGTCAAAACATATTTCATTTTCGAACATGTGTCTTATATGAGAGGTATACATGTGCAAAGGGAGAGTAAAAACAGTGGCGGTAGAACGAAGCCGCTTTTTCACTCTGTTCCTCTGTTCTGTTTGCGCAATGGCAAGTGTTATTGTTGCCACTTGTCACTGTCAAAAGTCTTTTACGTCTTGGACGTGTATAGAATTGTTGATATGTGTGTGTGATTGTGTTGACGATAATGATGACGATGGCAAAAATTACTGCTGCTCCGAACCGATCGCTACACCGATAAAAAAAAGGTGGCGGTGGTGTATAGAAATTTGTATAGTATACGGGATAAGTATCTACCAGTATATATTATACAATTTCATTCCATTCTCACGGCACACATACGGAAGTCAACAAACAATAAAGAAAGAAGCACATGCATGCATGCAACTCTATCAAAGGCAAGAGCAAAGTCACATAGCTCAGCTCCCTCATAAAAAACTTTTATGGACGTGTCATTCCAAAACAGGTCCCCGGACAATAGGCATATATGTTTTGCATTGGCAAGGCTGACTGGTGAAAAAGCAATAAAATGGCTGCTTTCACTCTCTGTTTTGGTAGCACTTGGCAAATCTACATAGTAGTACGCTCTCGTGCAATATATCATGGTTGATAAAAATACAACAAAGGCTTTTGCAAAGTTCACAATGACATATGCATCACACTCCCACCCCACCAAATAGTAAGTATGAAGGAAAAGAAAGAAAAACCTGATGATGATGAAAATGGTTTGATGTTCACGGCGATGACATACCACAGTCATTTACACAAGTGGCACGTACTCATGGCTCCAGTATATACCGTATTTGCTCTAATAAATCCCCATATTCTAATAATACCCCATCTCTAATAATTCCCCACCCCAAGCACCCAGA